>JAUZNK010091237.1:0-12480 GCA_035046665.1 Euphysa ruthae | reverse complement strand
AAATCTAGGATAAATTTAAAACATACTACGATCAAAATCAAATTTTTCAAAATTTTTTTATAAAACAGTATTTTTTTACCATCTAACCACCTTAATAAGTTCGACTTTCAATGATCTCTCACCATTATAGTAAATAAAAAAAATATATTTATGAAATTTTCAATAGACTTCATGATTTTCAGGTAGCATCCACCCATAAACTCTCAGAGAAAATGTTAAATTGTTATCAAGAAATAAATAAAAGTAAAACATGTTTTGTTGATTTCAAGGTGGAAATTACCAAATTCTTTGACTTTTCAAATTGCCACAGATCTTTAAGAGATAACTTGGTAATGCGATTTTTTAAAATCTATAAAATCTTTATAAATGCAATGAGGTGGCGGTGATAGAGACATGTAGGAAATTTCACGATGTTCTCTTCTCTCCTCCGGATTGACGACGAAGGACGAGTAACGGTGTGCTGTGAACACTTTTCGAGGATAGTCAAAAATTTGTTCTTGTAAAAAATGACGCTCGCAAATGTATAATTTGCAGCTAGCAATTCGTTTCTTGAGTGGTTTGTCTATTTTTCGGTCTTTTGTGAGGATACTGACTAACTCACGATTCTATTTTTTGTTAAACTCATTATTCGGTAAAAGGAACTAATTCCCTTGTGTCTTCGAGAAGTTGAACAACCAAAAATAAGCACGATTTTCTCCAGACTTAGCGTAGTTCACACAGTAAAGCAGTGTAATACTACGCCATCTTGGAAATCTGTACAGGTTCAGAAGCCTCGGCGTTAGTCGAAACCACATTAAATAGGTTACAAACAAAAGCCTATTGTTTATTTCCAGACTCTCTTAGGCGGGAAAAAATCCTGAACTCTAGAAACTATTTTTCTAATCCTACATTGAGCTTTAAGGCGAAAGAAGTCGCGCGCAAAAACTAGTGTTAAACTGGAATTTCAGTATTGAATGTTGCTTGATTTATTAATTGTATAGTTGTACGCGTAGAATATAGGTTACGACAATACATAAAACGCGCGAAAGCCTTAATTTACAGTTATGAAAATAAAATATTTTATATATTTCTCCTATTTGGTTTCTCATACCTTTTTCTGAAGTCTCTTATGATTTTAACAACGAGTATTGGATGTTGCTTAAAATACAGTTGCTGTATATAGCTTTGATGATTATAAAATACAATGATTCAGCTTCTTACAAGATAATTTCACAAAGTTTTCCGGTGATAGGTGTGTTTTTATATACTTGTACAGTTTCGAGAAAAGAGGTTTGATAAAAATCTATAGCATAATTGTCAAGATATGGATATTTAAGGATTGATTGATTGAGTTTTTGTGTGAAAGACAAAAGAACCATATGAAAAATCAATATATATATATATATATAGAAATATATTTTTATAATCGTTTCAGCTGACTTTCTTTAGAAGCATATGAAATTGTTAAAAGCCAACCTAAAGAGATGCATCGACAAGAGAAATAGAATGTAATGGTCGGGAAAAGCAAGATCCAAAATGTAAAAATTTTTATGTCATAGCGTTTTTGTACGAAAAAACATCAAATTATCCAACAGAGAGTAACTTGGAGCCAATTTTAAACAAACAGACCGAGTCAATATCGACAAAAACCTCATTGTAACTAAAACGAATGAACAGACCAGACATTGTACACATTAAACCGAAAAACATTTACGAACCTTTTAATTCAATTAAAAGTCGGCAATGCACTTATTTAAGGTAAACATAATGAATGGAAGGACAGTTTATTTTGCCGAAGTCTGGTACCATCTCTTAAGAATTTACCTAAAAAGAAGAAAATGATGGCAAAAATTAAAATCAGCCAGCTTTTGTATAAAGTTGAGTTTGATGCTGAAAGTGAATAAAAATCACTAATTTTATTAAAATTATTATACAAAAGGTTTTGTAAGGCTTTTTTTACACCTGCTACAGTTTACTTATATCTAAATTAAGTAATTTTCTGTTATATTTTTGTTATAATACCTACGTTTTATTTATTTCTTATTAATGAAAGGTTTATGATTTTGAAATTCTTCTTACAAGATTTCTCTGCCATTCTACTGCGCCTTCGTTGATAAAATAACTTGTAAATTCGCCTTTGATAAGTTTTGCATCGATATTGTAGTTATTAGAGCCTTGTCATGTGATATTTACAAGTCCAGAGTGCATGTGCCAATTTACACTAAATGTGCCATTTATGTCTGAAAACAAAACAGGACAGTAGTTATAGTTGTCTTGTTTTGAATAAGTTGACAAATGATTATGCAAAGCTAATACTGATTTTGTGACAACTTTTGCAACCTCAACTCTTGCGACAATTGATGTGAAAAATTTGCCCTCTACTTGATGCTATACCAAAAGCATTTTTGATAACCTTTCTTGCTCTAGACAAACGATAATTAAAGATCCCCTTATCGTCACTTAAATTTTAGAATGGAAAAGGTTTCATCATTGTTGGTTTTTTTAATCCAAACGCATAACCTCCTACGAATACATACGGCAAACGCCGTGAGTATCATATTGCGTTTGGAATATTAAGCAAGCCTTCATCTATCGCTTGACCCAAAAAACTGTTTGCGTATTGACTCCCATCGCTTTGCCGCCCAGTGTCTCCAATATCAACCGCTGCAAACCAATACTTTGAGTAAAAATAATTAACAGAAAAATACTATGAGTTTTTTTGTAGTTGAAATATGCCAAACCGAATAGTGCTGGTGCTTGAATAGCGACATGTTTGTCGTCAATAACACAAAGAACATGGGGGAGAGCTCCACTTTCTGATAAAACATTGTGCAATTTTTTTCCCAATCAGACTCAGTTTGTGGTACATCAAGAAAATCTTTATCAGATAAAACATTCCATAGTATAGGACATGTCTCTTCTATTATACGACAGAGAGTTGTTCGGCTCATGCGATAACTAGCTGCAATCGTGTTCTGACATTACCATTTGTTAAATATCTTAGCGTCATTAAGTCTTTCCTACGGACATACATGTTTAAGCATAAATGTAGTTTTTTTACAATAAAAGGAGCAATCTAATACAAAAGTTCCTCATATCTAGTAGGCGATATTCTAAATCAACGGAAGATAGATCTTTAATCATGTATTCTTAAATAGATGAAATTTACCTTTTTCTTCTAGTTCCTTGTATACTTTTCGTACCTAAAATTCAGGTTTATTTTCTATTTTTCGTATAAATGTAAATAAATATTTAATAATAATAAAATCTTTCTTTTTTTTTAATGAAGAAGCAGCGTTGTTGTTGATAACGATATTTCAAAACAACCATTTAAAAGCGAGTTTTTTTCTGTGTGGAGATTGATCACTTTTTCCGCTGTGTGGAGATTCGCCTTTTTTTACGAAATGATTTCTGTTAATTTTTATAACTTTTACGACATAACTTGTGCATATGATCTAGCTTAATAGGTGTTAAGGGTAGATATAAATAGAATAAATCGATGATGCAATTAATATAATAAACAAAAATCGATACTATTTTAAAATGACACGAGCGTGTATACTAATATAATAAAAAATAAGGAATAAATTAATAAATAACATCTATCATTAAAGAAATAAAGCTAGATGCTATTAAATAGATGACGATATTTAAGCCTCGCAAATCAAACGATATAAAATAAAAACGCAATTGATATCTACATAAATCGATCAACGCATCGGAACAAACTGTACAAGATACCAGTGGAAGATAATAACAGCAAAAATCCGAGATAAAAAGACAACTCTTTCATGATAACAGAAGGTACGACGAAATCTTGTTGTATAATAATAAGCGACAAAAGATTTAATTAGAGTGAATAACAGCAGAGTAATGATTATCTGGTAACACGGTGAACCAGCAAATCCAAGACAAATTTTGACAGACAACACACAGCCTGATAGCTATTTCTACATACTATTTGACAATAATATTATTACTGTCAATGTTTAAAGAACGTTCGTTCCATTTCTTCGTTTCTAGCGTAGGTGTTACGGCGAGATCGTCTAATTGCCAGTTATAATCGGTCGCTGTCGGGGTTTTAGCAGTGTCCTTACCAGATAATCTCAAAAATTTGTCGTGATAATCAGCAACTTTAGAAAACGCAGCTGAGAAATGATTGTCCGCATGGTTTAGTTGTAAAACCTTTTCTATTAAAGTTCCGACATCGGGTGACGCCATTGGCGTGTTGTTCGGCGAACAATTATTAAGAATCAAGGGCGTGAGCGGTTTAAGTTTATTTTTTATGGAGCGACGTTTTGCTAAACTAGAATGCCCAGTTGGTGAGAGCTTAGGAGGTGTGCTCCAGCGAGTGTTGTTTTCATACTTTTCTAAACTCGACAGACGTTCGGAGATGATTCGACGACAAGCTACGGCTTCAGAAGTTACGCTACTCAATCGGCTGGTGTAACTCGAGCTATAAAATAAATCAACCTGAAGTTAGTATTTTTTTTTTATGGTTGGAATATTTTGATTATTGGGTTTGGTGTCCACTCTAATGGTCACCTTTTTTAAAATAGCAAAATTTCAATAAATTTATTTCATTTTAATTAGTTTTAACAAGCAGTCGATATTTAAATCAAAGTAAGAAATAATATTATATGAATTACACTTAAGGGTTAACGACCAGATATTCTGCATATTTATAAAGTAGCCCTTATACCCCCTGAAGCCATTATAGGAAGAATTCATATGGCATTCTATGGTCGCTCTCTGCAAGGCTAAAAGCCACTACTAGGCAGATCTTTTATCAAAGATAAAGCAGGTGTTACAAAAACTGGGAAAGATATTGATTGACATTAGATTTAAAGGATTGGAAATAATCCGAAGGAAAATAATCATTAGAAGGCAAAGAGTTCTACAAGCGAGCAGCACGTGAGAAGAAACTTGATGAACAAAAGTTTTTGTGAAATTTAGGTATTTGTACCGTTAAAGGATGAGTAACAAATGAAAATTTTATGGTTCCAGAGAAAGTCTTAAATGAAGGTATGAATTCTTTCAAATCATCAGAATAGTGTAGCTACATGGGAATACTCATAGAACAGCAGTGAAAATGAGACTACATTTCTGCGATGGGAAAGTGATTGAAGATTCGAACGAAGATCAGGAACAACAAGGTTGAGTACACGTTTCTGAAGTCGGTCAAGAAGATGTAGACATACAGCACAGGCTCCCGCTTAAAGATGACAGCAATATTCAATACATGGTCGAATGGTACGGAAGAAAGCGCCGCGTCGGATTAGAGATCCAACCTTAGATTCTATGTCATAATTCTAAGAAAAGTTATTTGAGAACTTTAGGCCTATTAATCGAATCTGCGTAGATTCAGTGATTTGACTACCATTCATAACCACAGATAGAAGGAAAGGTACCCGCTCGAATGGATAATCCATAAGTTATCTTATGGATAAGTCCAACATCCCACACTTTGTAGAGCGCCTTATAAATGTTAAGTGAAATCGACCTATATTTACCGCAAGCATCAAAAGATTGATAAAAACGTTCACAGATGACAACCAGAGCATCAGCAGTGGACCTACCAGAACGAGAACTATACTGAAGGAAAGCAGGGTTCAGCGATACACTTCTTAAACAACCTTCAGAGAATCAGAGAGAGATCTAGAAAGCAATTTTGTTGCACGACTACGAAAATTTCATCAAGACCACCAGTAGCTTCAGAAGGATGAAGAGTAGAAATAACATTTTAAACCATTTTTGTTATGTTGAGATGAGTCAAGCTAGTGTCAGTCTTAGGTGTAAAGCCAGGTAACGTGTGCCCAGAATCATTGAGAATGGAGTTAACTTAGTGAAAAATTCTACTTTACTTCTAGCAGAGGTAACGACCTCAGGTCTATTGAAGATTGGAGAGATCAAAGACTTAACCTTATTTTAAAACTCCTGTAGATGGGCCACAAATCTGAAGATCCGATTGAGTAATTGAAGATTGAGTAACCAAATGTTCGTGAACCTGGTTCTGGTAAGAGCGTTTAGCCTCATCAATGACTTTTAGTCATTAATGGTTCTGGTAAAAAGACGTTTGTTCTGAACACAACATTCAACATGAGAAAGATTGCTGCAAACACCACAAATATTAGCGAACGAAAGATGCAGGTTTAGGTGATGATGTTTCACAGCCTGATTTATGTTTATTAGTAACTATCATAATATAAAATTGGGTTTAAAAGGAAACCTACGCTTTGTTTGAATATCTTTTACAGAAAATCAGCTTAGTCTATTATTTTGCCTACCAATTATGAACCTTAGCAAAAGCAGTTTTGTGGCCTCAGAGAAGTCAGTTTCTATTAGCTGGCAGTGTAAACCCTCAAAAGAGACAACTAACAAGCATTAAACTGATATGAACATCCTATACTCATCGGACTAACAAAGACAGTAGGAAAACCGATATTCGTCGCCATAGAGTAGATATGGCAATATAGGCAGCACCAATAGGCAAAAACAGGGTACAAGATCGGGCAGTATACTCTACATATCCCTGAAGACAATTATTGCTTTGCCAACTGGTGTTTTTAGTGAGAAAAACACCAGGAAGATTACCATCCAAGGCTGAAGAGGTCTCCTCACCATGAGGCAAAATTGACTACGCCGGATGCCACACTGGTATTTATGCCATTCAAGTAAAATCTTAAATTAAAACCTGTCAATTCAAAGCATCTAAAGTGTGGCGCCGCAAGGTTGGAGTTAATAGAACGCCATTTTTTTTGAAATATTGAACTTAACTGTTAAGAATATAAATAATTTTATTTCGTTTGCATACTTTAACGAGATGAATTTCGATGAGCGTGGACAAAAACAAACATTTGACACTTTCATGCAGGTTTAATTTTTGAGGTTTTTTATTTCATTCCCATATTTATTTTCACAAAAACCACCATTACTTTTACACTGCGTATTTTTGTATGGTTTAATAAGCTTTTAAAGTACTTTCAAAATATATCGATTTGATTATAGTATTGGTTTATTGAATTATGGTAATTTCTCAACATAATTTAACAAAATTTTCCGTTCTTCATGTGTATTTAATCGCGCAGAAATGATTATTTTAGGCGACGATGAAAATGCACGGAAAATATCCCAAATAAGACGTGAAGTTCCTTTTGGTTGATAGAAAATATCATCATCGCTAAATTTCAGTTTTAACCGATAGAAAACATCACCATCGTTCCAATTTAGTTTCGATTACCCTACGTGTTCGCGAAATTTGATTCGAAGTGAAAAACTGCAAAAGGAGCCAATGAAATCAATGGAAAAAATAATAAATGCACACCTATTAATTGCAAGAACATTCGGAGTATTCAATTCGTTGTAGCTCGCCTAAAAATATTGAATACAAAAATAACTATTATACATTATATTTTTAATAATTTATTTTACTCTTTATTTTTGATTCTCAAAAATATTGAGATAATTTTGATACGATATGCAGCCTCTTATGCAAACTTTTAAGAACTTGTCCTATTTATTTTGACCTCCTACCACCCGAAATTTCTCCTAATATACCCCAACCGCTATACAATTCGGTAAGTGAGAGCATCAAACTGTGAAGTCTTACCAAGGAAACACTGTTTTAATGAGGACGCTATGTGTTGCTAAAGATCAAAATGGATACGCATAAAAGTCAAAATACGACTTCTAACATCTATAACAAAATTTTAAAATTTGAAGAAAATTTATGCAGTCATCGCAGGTTGTTTCTAAAAACTAAATAATCTATTCGCAAAGTTTCGTCTGTCTTTAAAAACATTCTGTATAATATATGATAAAATCAAACACTAATATTTTAATTGAACCTTTAGTGAACCTTTTCAAGTAGCAAATTAACAAAAAGATTTGAATAAGATGAGTCGAAGTCTGCTAAAAGGTTTTTATTTTATAGTCCGCATAAATATTATTTCTCAAACTAAACAACATTCTTTTAGTTGTTTACAGAACGATTAGCATTTAAATCTGAATGTACGTAAACAAGTCTAAAGATAAATTCCAATCACCCACAAAAAATTAATGCCATATTATTTATGCAATAAGAAATTTGATGTTGAAATTTAATGTAATTTGATAGTTGCGGTTACAAGGAATACTAAACTCAGAGCTTTATAGCAGGAGAGAGGTGTTAATTCCGATGTTAGTAAAAAGTCGAGGGGAAAAAAATACTTGAAATATTTTCTTTGAGCTATCTCTAATAGATAGCTTTCAATCTAACATTAATCCGTGACTGATCCATGATTGAGAGAAATATTTTATTTGAACACATTACAGCTAAGTTATGCTTATTCTAATATTCTAAATCATAAATGGGCGCATATTTGGACTCATATCCTTATCACGCCATAACTATGTAAAATTTCATTAACAAATGAAAGATTTGTCGATTATAAGGGGTTCGATCAATGAAATAATCTTATGTAACAAGAAGTAAAATCTTACGCGCCAATTTCATTCATAAATACAATAAAGCATTTATTTCATAACATTCGTCAATGTGATAACAAGAAGTATTTATGTAGCCAACAGGAAGTTATAACATACTCACCACTTCCATCCAAGGGTGTGACAACACATCATCAATAGAGTATCGTTTAGAAACCTCTTTAACTAGCAAATGAGATATTAGATCTTTAGCTTCAATCGATATAGTGTTCCATTCATCTGAAGACAATGTGTAGTTACCATCCATAATACTGTGCCATAACAAGGATTTACATGTGCGGCATGACCCTAAGCGATGAAGGAATAACAAAATTTATGGTGCGGCATGACACTAGGGAATGAAATTATATCAATGATTTCCACGTGTAGCATAGGGAATGGGAATATAGCAGAGGTTTCATAAACTCCATTACCCTAGTTAAAGTAGAATGAGAAACGAAGGCACCCTAAAGCTCTTGATCATTTCCTATCCAAAAAAATCATTAAATAAAATCTTTAAATGTAGATACACAAACGGATATTGGTGATTTCATAAGATGCACGCATGTGCTTCGGCTTTCTTAGTTTATTAATTGTATCATCTGGATAATTAAGTAATTTAAATACCAGGTCAAACCACTGGAGTTTTTGTTCACTTGACGAAATATATTACAGTACCTCCTCTTTCCCAATCACACTGTTCTCCACAATTACCCTGGAACGGTGCTCGTCCTGACAACATTATATACCTACAATGGAAATGAAACAAATTCATGAATGACAACAGTGAATAAACAAAAGTAGTATGATTAGCTGGCAATTTCAAGACAAAAGCAATAAAAATCTGCTTTAAAAAGTCATTTTTCAGATGGCTAGAGAAAACGAGAGAAGCTCAGAAAAATTTGGGCTTTTGCAACTCGGATAAACTTACATTAAACCTACACATAAGTTGGACGAATTTATGGAAAACCGATTTTTACGCTCTATCATTTTGTTAGGAATATAATTTACCTATAATCTATTGAATCACTTCATATACTACTAAAAAAAACGCAGTATGCCTAACTGTGCAATGAAATGTAATTGAAAAGCGAACTTAATACAAATTTTATTTTCTTCAGATCAAATTAAATATAAATTGAATACATTTGAATTAAATAAAAATTTGAATTTTATTTATTTTGTTTTTTCCACGATTTTTGGTATACAAAAAGAAATTCAAAAAAGCTCCAGGAAGATTTCGATTAAAAAAATTATAAATTAAAACATAAAATTAGAGAGCCTTATCTTATTTGTAAATGTAATAACTTTATTATAAAAAATATTATCACCAAAGGGTTTAAAACAAATATTTCATAAAAGCAGATTTCTGCAAAGAAATAATTTAGGTTATATTTCTTGTGCAACATTTTTTGATCAAAAATCGAAAATTAAAGAGAGTTCACAGTGTTTTATTTTTGAATGCATGCTATTTGCTCCATTTTTTTTTTTTTTTGCTATGAAATTTCGTTGATGTGGAGCTCCCATAGGAGGTTCTCATTTTGAAGTATACTAAGATATTTTACGCTTGGTGAAGAGTAAATACCCCTATCGCAGAAAAAATTTCGAATGGCCCCCTCCCGTCACACTTCAAAATTATTACTCCTTCCTCCAAGTAGCCCCTTCAAATTTTCATTTCTATCTCAAATCTATCCAGGAAATACAGGATTATTTAAGAATCAAAACTTTCCCTGGTTTTCATTTACTATTTAAAATATAGTTTAATACATGTTCAAAATCATGAAAGCGAGTAATGAAAAATTCAAAACCATGAATATTAATATATGCATTTTACATGGAAATACGAGAGTATGAATTAAAAAAGATTAAAGTTTCAATATATACATAATTAATATTTTTCTCACTCATGAAATCATTGACTAAGTCACGAGTAGATATATAAAATTGATAACACGTTTATAAATCATGCTGAACAGAGGAAACCCCCTTTAAAATCATTTAATTTTAAAACAAATAATTTATAAGATTACAGAGCTGTTCAGATATTTCGCACCAGGTAATATAAGACGTCATACAATGTCATCTAGAGGGTACAGAAAAGTGCACTTACAGCCTATCAAGCTTTGATGGACTACGTACCCTTGGAAACACTATCAATATTCATAGAAAAACCTTTACTTTCGAATGATTGAAACGTACAAGTCTGTTACTAGTAATATATTGAATCCAGAGTTAATGCCGGAAAAATTTGAAACAAAGTATCTACCTACTTATCTTTGAGAAATAGATGCGTCTTAAAACTCTCCCAGCAAGAACATCCACGTATGGAACTAACTCCCTGTTGTTTAAAGTCTGTTTCGCTTTGGGACACACGGTATAAAACAGAGTGAATCGTTGTCTTGTTTAAAAAAAAACGTTTTCTAAACTATGGGACTGTTCAGTATGTTAGTGTAGCAGTTGTCGTTAATTTATAGACGGGTTTATATCATTATACTTTATTTTTAGAAAACCAAAAGACCAAAAATATTTTGTTGGTTTGGATTAGTGTTTATAGATTATATATATTTATTTAAGATTATGTATACACCAAAGTAAATTAAAATAAATAAATGAATGGATGAATAAAAAAAGAGTAAAATTCCATATTTAATTTGTTAATCAATTTATATCTTAAAGTATTTCGTATGAAGGCTTCTTAAGTATATCAGATATCGTATGAAGGCTTCTTAAGTATACCAGATATCGTATGAAGGTTTCTTAAGTATACCAGATATCGTATGAAGGCTTCTTAAGTATACCAGATATCGTATGAGTTATGCTACACCTTCAGATGAAGCAAAACTCATAAATCACCTTCAGTTGTATGTCTCTTGATAATAGTGTTATCATAAGCAATTTAAACTTGAAAAAAACTTTACCAGGGTGTCCAACTCTTTAAATAACACTCAAATTTATGTTCCTTTATACAAAACTTTCAAGGAAATAAAACAAATTCTTTAATTTATATGAAGTTAAGACTTAGAATTTTAAAATTTATCAAACAGCTGGGGCTCACACTCGTAGATAAAAATGAGAAAGGTAATGTTTCAAAAAAAACATCGTAAAAGTCAACGATTTTTCAATATCACAGCAATAACTGCACACCGTTTCGCGTCAACCATAACCTAATTTTTATTATTATTCAATTGATGACAATTTCCTGGTACGAAGAACGTCTTTTCCTGGTACGAAGAACGTCTTTTCCTGGTACGAAGAACGTCTTTTCTTGGTTTGAAGATCGTATTTTCTTAGTTTGAAGACAATTTTATTAAATGTCACTTTCGATCTAACAATCCCTTATAATTTAATTTTAACGAGAATATAACAACTGCTAAGCAACCTTAAGTATCAAAATTGCCAATATTACAAGCGATTTTGAGTGCCGGGATTAAATAAGCCTTTTTTTTTTAAATAGATGCGTGATTACAAGAATATTCGCGAAGTCTGGCAAAAATATATAATAAGCCTCATAGTAAGCAATCATAACAGCTTGTATAAGAACTCACGTGATATTTAAAACAAAAATAATAACTATCGAACGTTGTAAAAAAAGAATATTAATTTCATGTAATATTTGTATGTTCAGCACCTCTTAAATCATATGAAATATTGTAAGTTATCGTTTAAAGCCACCAGTACTATAAAGCTAAATGTCTTTGGATTGGAGTGACTGGCAGAAATATTTCATTGAAATATTTTTTGAAGTGTAAACACGACTATTATTAACGAAGGGTGTTACTATAGAGGTGGGTTTGACTCCCACATCATAATGCAAAAATTTATTTTCATGTTATCTTTGAGTTTCTGAGCAAAACTTTTAATATCAGGAAATATTTGCTGTATATTAAAATCCAGTAAATTATATTTTAATACACTATTAAATATGTATATGTATTACATATAATACAGTTAAAAATTAAAACATAGGCATGAAATACTTCATTACTGTTCACCAATTAGCCAAATATTGGAGGGTGTACAGCTAGTTTATTTTATTAG
>JAUZNK010091236.1:0-28927 GCA_035046665.1 Euphysa ruthae | reverse complement strand
TTACTACGATGTTATTTTCTTTGGAACGACCAAATACACGAATTAGAAAATTCCGGACCAATAGGACTATCATTCATATTAACCCTAACCCTAACCGTAGCCCTAACCGTAACCATAACCTCATCACTTTCTTGCCATTTTGAGGAACTAATAATTTTCTAAACTTGAGTACTAAAAAGTTTGATATGATATGTATTAGAGAGTAAAATTAGACAATAAAGATATGTTGACTAACATAAACCTACCTGGCTTTGTCATAGAAAGTCAATCAACTGAATCTGCTAAAGGGGGAGTATTACTGTATATATCTGAAAAAGTATGCAAAAAAGATCTGTCTGTTTATAAGGCTAAATAGTTGGAGTCTTTTTTTATTGAAATTGTCTCATCAAAAGGTAAAAACATGGTCCTAGGAGGTATTTATAAACATCCATGTATGGATATAGATGAATTTAACAATATTCAGCTGCAAGATTTATTTAAAAAATTAAGAAAAGAGAAAAATAAGAACTTGATATTGATGGGTGATTTTTATGCAAAAAATGAACTTTGGCCTCCATCGTTTTTGTGATTGACTCAAATCGCATTTCCTTAAATAATATTATCAACGTATTGCCAACGTATATATTTTTAAAATGGGGCCGACAAACAGCTTCAAGCTTATTTCAGAAGGCTCCCACGGGTTTGTTTCTGGTGTACCTAGAGCTGCTATTTCAGTTTACGGTAAATAATCACTCGGCCAGACAACCATAAACTTATCTCAACGAATCGAATGCTGCTCATACGCTGATTGGGCGGTACCACGAACCTTATGGTTGGGAGTCAAATGTCTTACCAACTGAGCTAACCGGGGAATTACTGATAAAACTGAATAATTTATCATTTTTCTCATTCTAATAAAAAATTTAATCAGAAATCAAAATTCGAATTAAGGGGTTATGCTCCTCAACCCTAGATCTTCAAAACCTCGAAATTTTAAAAATCACTTTCTTTTATATTTCACATTATGCTGAATCCAATTAAACCATTTTTTTTTTATAAATTTATATTCTATATTCCTAAATCTTGAAATTTTCAGACTGCAGTATTTATTAATTTACGTTACCAAAGCCGTCAGCAACAAGTTTATAACCCCAAAACCCAGTATTTAACGCCAAAACAAATAATTTTTTTAATACAGGCTAGTGTACTGAATAAGTAAGTTAACTAGAATAAGATAATCGAGAAAAAATACCGTGAACAGCTTTATTTGAAGAGCAGAGAACTGAAATTTAAAAGAATATTTTGTAGCTGCTCTTGTGCCATAAAAGTCTTAGTTACGGGGATATTTGAACAACGAACATCAAAGAATCAACAAAGTAAAGGATTTTGTAAAAAGAAAGGGGATGTTTTGGATGTAAATAATGAATTAAGGTGGTTTCCTACCGAAATTTTTCAAAAATTTACATATTTCAAATACACCATTTTTAATGCAAAATTTATCGTAGATTCCAAATCTGGCACCAAGATTTGGTTTTTTTAAAGTAGATTTTGAGGTATATCCGATTTATCACTCAAAGGTAAAAAGCAAAAATTCTGAAATTTTTGTTGCCAATTCTTTCCCTAAAAGATAAAAGTATTTACGCCCTTCCAACACCCTCTCCACAGAAAAGAAAACAGTATGCATTGTTTAACTGCATCTTTTAAGATAACCCAGGGTTTGCTTTCAGTTTTGGTTCGAGCTTTCGTTTTTTAAATGGAAACTACACAAACCAAATCTGTTGTCGTAGTGGTATATCTGTATATGGCTCCTTTATTGAGATTTAATAACGTGATGAGTAATGCAGGTAAACATAGGAAGCAAAAATAAATTTTAAAGAAAAAACGAAGGCTTTGTCAGAGTATTGAAAATTTACCTCCAAGTTTTGACAGAAAAGACGAAGTACATCAGTGTTCGGTCAACATTGACACTGATAATATCTCTTTCTCTGTGGGCAATAGTATACCTTTTCCAGAAACTGTAACCCCAAATATACCCAACGTTAATGCATCTAAATACTTGGGTAAAGCTCGTAGAGCGGTCATAAGTTTTTGTAAACTTGGCCTCGGTCATTTTTCTATGGAAAACTTTCTAGAACATTGAAAAAGATAAAAAAGAAAGATTAAATCAACCACCTAGTATTAAAGAAGAGCCTGAAATCAAACAATTGTTCAAACGTTAGAGAGATGAAGAGCTCTTAAAGAAATCTCTACGCTGTAAGATACAATACGTGAATGAGTCTTTCAACGGTATCTTTCTCGAAACGAGTATTTGCAGGCAGAAAGACTCTTGAGTTTGGAGCCAACTCTGTCATTTTAGAGTTCAATGATGGTAAAGAAAGTATAACTTCAGTTATGGAAAAAGCTGGTATTGTTATGGGACGTCAAAAATATTTTAAAACGGTCAAACTTTTACTGCGACAGAAACAAATAATAGAACGTAGTCATTGGATTCCATGAAGGAACGCAGGAAAATATTGCGCGTAGTACATAAAAAGTGGTCTGATACTAACAAGGACAAGGAAGGGATTGTTTATGAAGCTGGTCCTTTCATCTAATCACAGATAAGTGAATCTTAACTTTTAACATAATATTTTAACAAAATATACTCTTTTTTTTTTACATTTTTTTGCTTAAGATGTTATTTTTTTCAATTTCGTCGGTAAATTTAAATATATTATCCGTTTGACTTGAAATATTCAGGGTATATTCCTGTTACGTTCATGTGCCCTATGAATTTCATTAACTAAAACAAATACTTTACCCTATATAGGGGCACTAATTTTTGGAATTTGGGTAAAAATATGATACTGCGTAATTCAAGGTGTCATACCTTTAGAACGATTCATTGAATTGACTTGAAATTTATAGGGAACATGGATAAGGGTTCTAAAAACAAACTACCAAATTATTCAACAGAACTAATAAAATTTGTAGGAGTTATTTACCGCAAAAAAATGCCACCGAAAAAATTAAGCGCATAAATAAAATAATTAATTTTTTTTAATGTGTATATTTTAAACATCATGGTTAATATTTGAAACTATGAATTTTATTAAATTGAATGCAGTACCACCGGCCTGCCATGAAGCTTTCAGATGCTTATAAAAAGATAGAATTTTCATTTAAGCTGGCAATTAATTGTTCTTGCAGTCAATTTATAAACTTTCATACATCCAGACCAACAGGAAAATGATTTGATGTAAACAGAAGAATGAGAGCCTTAGGGCATGGATATGAAAAATGTGCAGTTCTAATGAATATGCCGAAACCAATGACGATTTTCTTCAAACAATGGTGTCCTACCCATAAATAAATTCTCTTGACACTGGTAAGGTAATAAACGTTGAAGTAATGAACAGAACGTGCGAGGCTTGCTCTGTTAAAGAAAAACTGAAAAAAAAAAAAAAAACTAATCCTGCTTCATATTCAAAAACTAAACTTTATAGACCAAGACCATACTTACTGATGAAAGTTATTCAAATGTAAAAGTTGATTTAAAATTTTGTTTCTCTTGATTTTAAATTTTATCGCTCCATCATTTTGTGGATAATTCTCTATTCAATAATCCGGGTTAGAAGTTGTGATTTCAATTTTGATTTTCTTGGCACTTTTCTCTTCCACGCTTTATATAATTTTTATTTTATTTCAAACTTTAATTTTACTAATTTATTTAAATATTTTAAATTTTATTTGGACATCAGGACCCTTATTTACGTTTTGGTTGAAAAAGTATCATCATGCAAAAATAATTATGAATAACAATAACAAGACACGTATAATATAATAATAAAAATTTAATGTGTTCGCCATTTTCAAAAAGGAACGTGTTGGAAATTAATGAAAGACGTAAAAGATTTTGGCAGTAAAGGGCGCCTGACTAACTCCTCCATTAACCGATTACAAAATCATTTTGGAGTTGCAGTAAAGCAAAATGCCGGGAACTTAGAAAAAATGAAATCTGCTGTCCGCGCCAGCATCTTTCATGCTTCCTTGTCTAAAGATAATGATTGGCATACCCACATTGCCCTATTGGAAAAGACACATGGTGCAAAGATAATTTCGAAAAATTGGACGGCACTAAACTTTATAGACCAAGACCATACTTACCGAAGACCAGATTTTTTTTGACTATTATTTTAGTACTGAAAAAAATATATTTAGAACTTAGTACCCACACGTGATTGGAGAGGTGCTTGAATGGTCAAATACAAAATGCAAAAGAAAGCTTCAATGCCATGATATTGGAATGGTTTCCCGAGACGACATAAGTGTCATTAAAAAATTTGGAGTTTGGTGTTCACGATACGGTCAGCAATTTTAATACGGGTCGTAAATACGTTATTTTAACTGTCAAAACTTTAGAAACGACTCGTTGGTAATATACCTTGTAGGGTTGTGCCAAGCTAAATGAAAGAAAATTGTTATCAAAATATAAACACAGAGAAAAGAAGTTGTAACGAAAATGGTTGCGTGGCAGAAAACACAGACGGTACTATATATTAACCAAGTAGTTTTTAACGCTGACTGTAAAAGTGCGGACATTAGTATTGCTAAATTCTATGCATAATAAAATATCTACAAACGATTAGAAATATTTTTAGATGTTTTTTTTTTTGGTTTTTATCATTTTCCTCAAAAATGTTTTTACGCCTGCCGACAACGGTATCTCACTAACCATTAAAGAGTTTGCTACGAAATATCCAGCTTTTTTTATCATTTGCGGTTCTAAGATATGAGCGATGTTCAGACCATTGACTCGAAGTAAAAGCAGATTTTCAATACAGCAATTTTCAAATATGGCCACCATCTTGGTTTTTTATTTTTATCAAGCCAATGATCATATATTTTTGTCATGGCAACACCACTAAACTTGCACTTTTTCGCTTAACAACAAGGTTATATTGGTAACCTGGAACCATTTTAAACATGTTTGTGAATAATTTCTAATATATCTGATGGTATGTGTTTGCTATGATGTCATAAGAAAATAATTTTCAGGGGGTTATACTCCTTAACGGTAATCTAATGAAATTCATAATGACTTTACCAGAAATATAGAGTCAGGTAAGCCACATGTCTCAGTTTTTAACACATCCAAATATGGTAAGTATTCCCTTAAAAATGCGTAACTGAATGGAACAAATCAATTCCCAATATAAGGGATAAAGCATCAATAAAATACGCCCGTATCAATAATATTCTTCTCCTTAGTAGAAGCCAGTAGAAAATCTTGTTTGAAATTGCTAGCTTTTATCTGGCCATGGTCTGGCGTTGGCCGTCTGGTTTCGAAATCGAAGTTTCTAGACGACTTTTTAAATTTTTTTTTGAAGTTCCTAATAAATTGTTTGTTTAATCAAGTGAGGTTTCTCTCCTTTTTTGTTTAGTTTTACTAGACGAGTGGCTCCAGCCAAAAAATATGATATGATATCTGTTATTTGTATATTAAACACTGTTTATGGTAAATGAATTACTTACTTAATTAGTTACGAATCTGGTTAATAATTTTCCCCTGTGTAAATAAACAAACAATAAGTTGTTTGTTTATTTACACCGGGGAAAATTAATCCATATATTTCCAGTGAAATTTTCAAAACACATATTTTATCTACTATTTTTTAAAAATGGTCAACTGACCATGTTGATTACGTCTAGACCAGCCTCTGAAAAAAGCTTAGATTTCAAAGCTTACATTCGGCTTATTACAGAATGTAAAATAAATTATAGAATAAAACCGGAAATTATATTTCAAGGAGATCATATTCAAGCCATAACGACATAAGGAAAAATGAAAAAGCTACGCTTGGGAGTATCGAAATATAAGATGGTGAAAAGAAAATTAAAGCACTTAGACCCTCATCAACATTATAAACAAATCAACAGAAAACAATTCATACAACGAATTTCCTACTCCAGTGCAAATATCAATTCATTTTTCAAATGTATTTTCGATTCTTTTTCATTATTAGAATCGTTACTGCTGTTAGCGCTAGAAGATTGGAAATGCAAGTTTTTTTTTTTGGAACCTTTCGATTTTCTACCCATAGTATTCTTATATTGAATATCTACTTCGTCTTCTGATCGACTCTCTGAATTCTGCTGGCGTAAACGTTTCTTCTCTGCTTTTCGCCATTTGCGCCCATGTTTTGGTTGTTGAAATTGTGGTGGATTTGGGCCATTTTTTTGTTGTTGCACAATATCAATTTCTTTGCTTTTGGTCAGTTCTTTATTTTTTGACTCTTTATCTCTTTTCTTCCATTGTCGTTTAGACAGCTTGTCAAATTCAAAAACGGTTGGTTTTTCATGAAACGTCACAGACTTATATCTCCGCCTGCCCGACTTAGTGTTACAATATATAAAGCCATCAGAAGAATTTAATGGATGACTGCTCTCTGTGCAAATATCACTACCATAATCACCGGCTGCTGAATCACTTTTACAACGTTTCAATATCGACTTTAAATAACTGGCGTGCTCATTATCTTGGCTCATCGACCTATCGTATACACGCTGTGAACTAAATCGAGAGGTTTTAAGGTGATCTTTATACTCAGCGGGATTTGGAGAAGATTCGATAACATCATTCTGTAGATCCATTAAATCCACGCATTCGTCACCAGTGTCTGAGTATTCAGTCGCTAAATACAATTACAATAAAATTCCCGAGGTTTTTAATAGCGAAATTGAAATTCAAAATTAAAATATACTTTAATATATATTTTATTTATAAAAGTATATAGTAAACAGGCTCTTATCCATTTTTGTTTTCATCCTGCAAAATACGACATTAGTCACTGTAAGAAAATAAACAATCACTTCAGTTTTAGAATAATATTTCTTTTTAGTCGCATACATGGTTCATGCACCCACCATAGTCGCATACATGATTCATGCACCCACCGTAGTCGCATACATGATTCATGCACCCACCATAGTCGCATACATGATTCATGCACCCACCATAGTCGCATACATGATTCATGCACACACCATAGTCGCATACATGATTCATGCACCCACCATAGTCGCATACATGATTCATGCACCCACCATAGCTTATTTTTTATAAGAGCCTTGAATAAATGTTTAAGCAAAAGGTTAGACCTGTAAAACAATGGATTTAAAATTCACAGCTACAAGCATAGTAAGACGAAATCAGCCTCAATAAAAAAATTAGCCTTTCAAAATAACGAATGGTATATACAAACATGTTTGCTTTTAAACTGAAAGTCGGCAGAAATTTGGATTACAAGTAGCACTAGTGATTCATATGCATCCCGTTGTACAAATGATTTCCAATACTTAAGTCCGTCTCTATTTGATTATTTCAAAGCGACTTCATGCCACCCTTCCCAAACTTTAGTCATGTAAATTCAATGTAATGATGAAATGCTGGTCAGATACAAATAAAGATGTGAATTTAGACAGCGTATGAAAAATCAAAAATGATAGAAAACAGACTATATTATGTCATAATTTCAACTGAAATTTGGAAACTGACCAGCCAAGCGACCTGAAAATATAGAAAGACATTTTTATAATTCAAACGTTTTACATGCATCTATTTATTTTTGTTGCAGTAGCAACGTAAAGGACATACTTGATGATTGTTCTGATGGTCTAATTGCAATATTAAATGGAGCACTTTTATTTCTCACCGGAGTATTCAACGGAACGCTATTATTGATAGAATCTTCACAAAATTTCTAAAGAAAAAAAAGTGAAAATAATGAGAGATAAATATCATATTTTACCAGATGTAGCTAAATTTATATTAAATAAACAGTTTTAATTCAATAGTTTTAATGAAGCAGAAAAAACGAGAAAATTTAAATTTTTTTGTTTATGCTTAACGTCGCTTCACCAACTACAAACAAGTTAGGCATGTATCATCGTTATATGCATCTAAAGTCATTAATAACAGGGATAACACCAGGTCATGAATAACAAAGGCCCCGTCATTTGGACTTTGGGAAAGTCTTTTTTTGGGCAAAATTCAGAATGGCCGATACGGTCCCATAGTTTTGATATCGTGAAACCCATAACTATTGTTATATCAGTGGAAAGATAATTTTATACTGAGCAGTATTCTTACAGAAACCATGACCTGAAAATGAACATAGAAGAAAATGGACAGATCTATGTGTTCATGCATATATGAACAAGAAATCTTCCAAAATATTTTTATGTCCACCTTCCACGCCAGTGTCCTCATCACTTGACACAATGTCTTCAAAATCCCAAAAGTGAAGAAAACAGTAATTTTTTAGTAATTTATATGTATAGAAACACAACCTACGCTTGATATCAAAAGTTATATAATTGACTGTTGTAGATTTCCAGAAATACACATTGTCATCTACTCAGAAAAAATTAGAAATTTTAAGAATGGCATCATTTTTCAAGTTTTTTCTGAAAAATTTTGCGGTAAACAAGCCGAATTTATAAAGTAACTTTGCCAAGTAAATGAATGAATATATTTTTTTTTCCGTATTATAAAATTTGAAATTTCATAAATTTTTTATTATTTTAAATATATCTCCTTATTTTCTGAGATGGGAGAACTGGTGCATTGTTGACAATCGATTTAATAGATTTCTTACAATCTTGTTGTTACAATCTTCTCCACGACACCAACCACAAGCTGACATACATTTTAAGTCACTCTTTCTGTATGTGTATATATTGGTTCCACATTTTTGGATGGCGTCTTACATTTGTAGCGGATGGCTTTCAACAAATTTGTGTGTGTAATTTCCTTGTCTGTAGCTATTGGCGTAAGATGTCCATCATTTAGCTTCCATCTTCACTCCTTTGGGCCCAGATTAGATGCCTCGTCAAGCATTTCCCAATTAATCACCTGCAGATGGACACGAAGACCATGGTAATGAGCTACTCGTTTTATAGGCGGCAGCTTTTCAGCCTAAAGCACGCCTCTACAAACCATATTAAGATATTATAAATTTTTGAGAATTTCGCAAATTTACTCCAAACTATCGAAAATAAGCTTACCAAGGGCAATAAGTAGGCAGTTGTGACGACTTTTCATACCTTGCAGTCATGATATGACAACGAAATAATGGATATGTTTACATGAAAAACCTAAACACATCAAATTCGCTAAAAATCGCACCCCCGGAAATTGAGAGAAGAATTGGTTGACCTAAATATTGATGATCAGAACATTTTATATACACTATATTAAGAAAAAGACATCTGATTCTAAATATTTATTTGATAGCTTTTTTAAGAAAAGAATTATCAAAACTATGTTATTCTGTAAAATTTATTGTGTTGTACTGTCCTGTGCTGTACCGTCTCTAATAACATTTATAAATAACACTTTTTGAGATAAATATCCTTTCTATAAGGAGCATTACACCCAAAAGTGTAACATTGTGGTCAACTTAGAGCAAGTTAGTACACGTGAAAAGTTAAAAACGGCCAATTTAATGCAGTTAAGGTAGAAACTAACCTTATCTTTTTTAACGAGGAAGCTGAATTTCCACCATAAAGTTCAATGAATGCTTTAACAGGCGCATCGCCAATCACGCTTCCCTTAGTGCAGTAATCAGATGTCGTTTCGGAAATAGATTGAACAATCGTCGACTACTTCATAAGATTCAGAAAGCTAGGTCTTCTTTTCCCCAGTATAGCTGAAGTTAAATTGAAGCCAGACAAGTCCAATATTATTGTGAGAATTTGACAAAAAACATTCTTTTGGACGTGGCACTTCATTATCTTCTTTGATGACAATATTTGGAGTGGTACCTTTTCATCCTGCTCTTCCCAAATGCTCTCGACTTGATGGATTAAGGGGAATCATACCATCAAAGACTATAAATGCTGATCCATAATTTCGTACTACATCATTATATCATATAATTCTGAGACTTCGTTAAACTTTATACGCCCTTGACCCAATGAATCCTATGCAACCATGCACACCCCTATCGTGGAGAAATTTGCCAGTGAAACAACACCAGATGATAAGGAGTACAGGTTAGTCTCTTCAAAGTTGAAAGGATTTCTGCTTTCAAACGAACCGAAGAATTTTTCACAATTTTCATAATCACGCAATTGTCTCTCAAATCCCGTCTGTAAGTGTTGTTCACTAGATCCAACATCAACTCCTGACAAACTGATCATGGTTTCATGGACCGGTGCAGTATAACAGATGTTTATAACCAAAAGATGACGTAAGTTATCTTCGAAACCTCTTCCTCTGGTCAAACCACCACTGCTTTTAATCGAGGGCATTAAGGTTTGTTTATTTACCAGATTCAGCAACAATCCAGTCCAGAATCTTCCAGAATGATGCAAGGGATGATGGCCTTCCTGAAATTGTTGGTGCAGCCAACGGTTCATTTCAGACATGAATAGCATCTCTTGGACATAAATTTGTGAGTTCTTGGCATAGTTCAAATGACCTTATGCAGTAAATTTTCGATATCGATTGTTGCCGTAGTACAAATGGGAGCTTTAAATTGAATCACAGTCTGATTCGATGATAAGATTATTCAGATCTTCTTCCAAATTAAAAATGTTCAAAATCGAACACAATCAATCAATCAAATCCATCCATCATTTTAGTACCAGTTTGAACTAAAAACTAATTAGAAATTAGATGTCCTCTAACATCAAAATCGCGGGCAATGACTAAGCCAGACCCCCACAAAGGGTACCATTTGTGGGGGTCTGTTTTTATCCCATAAAAGAAGATAGAAGAAGACTACTATACAAATAATAAAAAATAAAACATTAAATCTAACATCAAAAACGAAATAAAATAAAAGTTTACTGTTTTTTTTTTTTTTTTTTTTTTTTTTTTTTAATTATAAATAAATAGACATTTATTTTTATTAAATAAGATCAAACTTTATGTTGCCTATATTGTATAAAAATCACACCTTCAAGCAACGAAAAAAAAAAAAAACTCTTTTTAACATTGGTCCTGGAAAAGTTGCCCATGATCAAACATGTAAAATGCAGTTGACAATGGTATGAAATCTCGTGAAAAGATTTGTTTGAAGAAAGAATTACAAGAACCAAACTACAAACATTTGCTACCCAAGTATTTAATAAATGTAAACTAAAAGGATCAAATCAAAAGATTGTCAAAGTGAACATGGTGCTTGGTTTATTTTGGCAACATACTGTTTCTCTAAAGAGAAAAGTTGATCAGTCAGAAGTGTTAAAATATCCCTTAAAACTCGTGCCTCTGTCCTTGTCTCACATTAATAGGAGTATGCAAAAAACATCTGAAGTAAAGCCCTTGCAAGAGTTAGAGTCTCGTATCAAGGCAGTCAATCGACTGAATGTTGATGTTTTAATAATTGGCGGTATGTTTTTTTCTACATCATTCGTTTGACTTTCGTGCTAAAACAGGGGTTGCTGCGTTTATATTGAGGAAGACATGTGCCGAGAAAGTGGAATAAATTCATTTCATACTTGACAAAACAGTTTCACCTTCTATTAAAGTTTGCGAAAAGGATACTAGGTCATCAAATAGAAGTTTGACACATCAAATTATTGGACCAGAACAAAATAGACCAAATAATTGGTTAAATGCACCAAGAGGCGATACACTTAAAGAAACAGAGTGGTAAAATCCAAAAAACCAATGCTAAATTCCACACATGAAGAGGCGGGTTCGAGTATGATCAATTACAGATAAAGCAGTGATCAGAAAAGCTGATACTGAAGTTCTTGTAATTGCACTTGGGTGCATGGACGAAATAAGAAATGACGTTAAACTATGGCTAGAAGTAGAAGTACATGCGTTACATAAGTATCTCTCAGTTTTATATCAAACTAGGCAACTCCAAGATACCATGCATTTTCAGGTTGTAATTATACTGCGTCATTTAACCGTAAAGGGAAGTTTCGACCTTTCAAGCTCTTGGAATCTGATACAAAGCTACAAGATGTATTTAGTAGAATCCACACCAACAACATAAATGATTCAGATGTTATACAACTAGAAAAATATGTCTGCCTTATGTATGGTAAAAAACAAACAACACCAGACGTACCGGTAAATGAAGTACGTCTGGAAATGTTTTTGCAAAAGTACTAACTGAAATCTAATGAAGATTCAAAATCCAGTGCAAAAAAATTGGAAGGCAGTTTTCTTCCTCCATGTTCTTGTATTGCACCAAAAGATCAACCAGACAATATACATTGCAGTTATTTGGATAGCTTTAATAAATTTAGTCCCACCCTCAAGATCCCTGAAGAGTTTGGCTGGATAACAACACGTGACGGAAAGTACCAGTAGAATAGATTTGAGGGAGACGCCTGTCCAAAGTTTCTGGATATAGTTTGCACTGATAATGAGATGGTATCTAACCAAGGTCAAGGTAGAGTTTTTTAGTCGTAATCATTTTGTTTTGTAAGATACCACAGGGTGGTATCTTACAAAACACGGAAAAATAACAACCCCATTTTTCTCTATTTACTAAAAGTTAGACTGAAACAGTTTTGTTAGCTTAAAAGTGTCCAGACCATGCTTAAATTTTTCGCAGATAATTGTCAAAGTTTCAGCACACGTACATATATTTCAGTAAAGGTTAAGGGGTTAATATAAACAAGATAACTTAAAAATATAGTTTTTACACTTGTAGATACTGTAAATGCAGTTGTAATATTAAAGAAGTGCTTATATACTTCATCATACTTTTACTTCGGACAACTATTTATGTTCTGAAGACGAAGAAAACGATTCAGAAGACGACAGCGACTTTGATAGCGACGAATAAATAAAAGGTATTTGTTTCAAGGAAAGACTAAACTATTGGGTATGAACCATATTTTCTGATTTTTTTTTTTTTTTTTTTTTAGTTTTATCATATCATTGTATTTTGTATTATTTACTATATTCTGACCAAACTTTGCCTTTGATTTTGATGTTAGATTTAATGTTTTATTATTATAATAGAAGTCTTTTAACGATGTGAAAAGTTTAATATCTGATACATATGGGGTAAAAAACAGCCAAAAATGGTACCCTTTGTGGTGGGTTTGATTTAGTCTTTGCCTGCGATTTTTATGTCAGATTTTATATTTTTTTATTCATCAGTTGTTGTAGATTATTTCAGCAAAGTTTCATGCCTGATACTTACGGGGTAAAAATATGTGTATTTTTGTATCTAATGCAGGGTTCTGGGTACCACTTTCCTGCGCCACAAAGCAGCTGACATCAATTTTCCTAATTTCTAGACTAATATCAACAATATCCAGAGCTCAAAAGCCCTGATAAAAATGGGGTGAAAAAAACTGTTACGAAGTCTTGGACAAAAACATAATCTATGTACAGTAGCCAAAGTTTCGCAGTAAGTGAAGCGTTATTTTTTATTTGGGTGTATTCAGATATTTTTTTTTCCAATATGAATGAAAACATTTTTCATGCCACTGTCCATGGCTTTTTGCAGATAAATTTAAGCTTCAATGGATCAATTTTGCCTTCATCCACCAAAGCATTTATTATGTGACTAGTTAATGCACTTTGATCCAACATATCAGCTCAAAAACATCTTCAAAACCAGTCCCTGTTATTAGCTATCCAATACTACCAAGAAAGCTCGTTAATGTGGGGAACCCACAAAGCCTGCATACGATGTTGACATTTAGATCTTTAATTATCCTGTTGACTTCAGCCTCAGGGGTTGATCGAAGGTGATCCATGGAATGGGAATTTCAATTTTCTCTGCCTGCATGATGACAAAATGGAGCGTTGAATTTATACAGGTTTCATCTGATGGAATTAGATCAATAATAGGCAGGAACTTCACTGATGCTTTTTTATAGATAGTGCTGGAGCATGTTGTGTTGTGTTGAATAAAACCGGACTAATTAAAAGAAAGATTATCTTTTGAAGTGAGAAACAAGCTGTTTGCCATAAAAGGTCGAGACTTTGCAATGCAAGATCAACTGCAGGTTGAAATCCCCATAAAAAGGGTACCCTTTTTATGGAAGTTTCATAATGGGTATCGCTCAAATTTTTTGTTAGAACCCAAAACTGTACATTTCCTAAAAGAATATAGTGTAAAGAATTGAAAAAAAAAAAAAACATGTCTACAATCTTTCTTTTGTATTGGTTGTATATTTTACAGACATATTAAATTGGCATTAAGCCAGTGGACTATATTCTTTAGATCAAAATTTACATTTTTACAAATGGATTGTAATGGTTATTGATTTACAGATTTGTGTCATCAGCAAAGTGATAAACAGAAGAGGACTTAATAGATTTATGTAAGTCGTTAAAATAAATCAAGAATAACAGAGAACCTAAAGGAGATCCTTGAGGAACGCCTTATACAATAGATTTTAGAGAAGATTCATACCAATCAACAGAAAAAAAACTGTATGCGATCATCTAGATATGATTGAAACCAATCATTTGCTAGTCCACGAATACCATAATATTCTAAAGGGACCATTCTCGAAGATGTTAAGTTTAGCAAGAATTGGAGAAAATTCATTTATGAAATCTTTAAGTATACACGTTGGTATTAGGTGCAAATGCCTTTCTAGATTTCAAGTTTGATATGAGTGAGGAAATTTCAAGTTGATCAGTAGGAGAAATAAGTAAAAGAAGATTTAGATTTGGATGTTTAAGATAATTATGAGAGTTTGTATAAGAGTGAATGTTAGTTTTAAATTTTTGAGCAATGGAGGTGAAGAAAGTAACTACGTTTTCTGATATATGTGTAGGATCTGTTATATAAAAATTATTTTCTTTCAAACAATTTGGAGATGAAATTCAGTGATTTTTAACATTTATGAGAATTTTAAAACATTTCCATGTCTCACGGAGATTATTGGCATTCTCAGAGAAAAAATAATAAAACTGTTTTTTTTTTTTACTAACTTGAATTATAGTATCTAACATACACTTGTAACGTTTGTACACAAGATCGTAAGTAGCTCTATTTTCAACAATTTTTGCTCTTGACAGTTTACCATGTATGATTTTAAGTTTTTGGATAGGTTTTAAAATTCCTTTTTTGATCCATGGTTTAAATTTACGCCTGAAGCTCTTAATACTCATTATTTTTAGTGGAACATATTGATCTAACAGTGAAGTCATTTTAGCACAAAAATAGAATCAAAGCAGGTCACGGAAAATATTATGTTTACGTGGAACAAAAGTTTTGTTAAAGTCGAGACAAATTAAAAATTGAGGTAAGTGATCAGAGACTGATGAAGTTAAATTTCCAGATAAAATTTTATTATTTGTGAGATTAGACAAAATATCAACAAGTGTTTTAGATCGATTTGTTATTCTTGAAGGAAGAGTATTATGAGAAGGTATTAAGTTGAAAAGTTCAGAAGTTTCTTTATTAGTACGTCATTGTTATAGATCAAAGCTAAAATCACCTGATAGTAATATAGATTTATTTTCAGATGATAATTTTAAAAGAAGAGAAGATAAGTAATTATTATTGAAATCATTTATATACAAACAAGGATGTCTATAAACACATCCAACAATAATACATGATTTTTCAGGACAGCCTATTTCAACAAATATAGGTCCAAGAAAGTTTTGTTTGTACATCAAATCATTTTTGCATTTATAGTTTAAATTATTAGATATATATAAGAAATCGTCCTCAGGAAGATTCCGTAGGAATGCGTTAAAGATTAAAACCTTCAAGTTCAATTGAAACAAAGGGAGAGGTGTTTCTCCTGAGTTTAACTGCGGTTATTTCAATAATGCTGTAATCAATATCAAGCAATGATAACATTATATTGAATCTTCAAAATGCTTTTGTAAGGAGGATATATAAATATGAAATGCTGAGAGAGAATTACTGCTATCAAATATAGAAGCACAAAAATCATCAATATCATAATACTTACAGTTCAACTGGCTGATATTTAGCCAGCCCACACCAACTAAATGAATGTTTCTTCGACATGATAATCATGATGACATGATAAACTACGCAAGACTTCCACCAATTTTTCTCAGATGTATGAATTAAAGAAAAACAGCAGAAGTGTGTGGGAACATTGAAATGATGTAGATTTTCAGTAAACAAATTGAAAGTTGCATTTAAAGCATTGGGTGCTGATCATGCACTCAAACAAGAAAATTAGACAAGGAAAGGTCATGGAGGAATTATAGTAGCGCCACCAATCAACAAGCTATAGACCAATATTTTCTTATAGGTCTAGAAATGAGGAAAATCATAAATGATTTTCAATCCCTTTTTAATATCGAATGCATCTGAAAAAGAAAACCACTACCGGCTAACTGGAAAAACAAACAAACGAATCACACATATTGAAAAATTAGTGCTGGTATCCAAACAGTACAGCAACAATTTTGAGCAACACAAAGTTTTCAACGGAATTACAAAAAAGATTCTTCCAAAAGCTATGGCAGAAAAGTTTATTATCCATGATCACGAAGGAAAAAAGCGCTTAGTGGCATATATAGATGACCGGATAAATGGAGACATTTCAATAAGGGAACACTTAAAAAAGACAAAACTTCCAAAAGTGATATTGAAATAGGAGACGCATATAACATATCAACAGCTTCCACTCATTTACAGGATACTACCACATGGGTAGATTCCAAGGTTATCAGAAACTTTTTTGTTAGCAACGATCTTTTTAAAAATGTCTGATGATGGAATAGTCTGAATTTTCCCCCAAAATATCACAAAAATGAATTTTATTGGTTGTGTTTTTTTTTTATTACATTATTTTAAGGACTAAATTCTGTTCCGCAAAATACTATTTCTCAAATTAGGGACAAGAGATCAAAATACATTGTTTAGAAATATTAAAATGGATGTATTATAACTTTTATAGCCTTAGGCTTGATTTAGATAGGATATAATAACTTAAATGATTTTTATTTGTCAAATCTGTAAATTGCATTTTACGGTCTGTAAAATAGACGTTCATAAAAAAAAAAATTTGTTAGTTATTAGATATTTTTTAAAGATCTTTAAAAGAAACCTTTTAAAAAATATACAGTTTTTGCTTTTAACAAAAATTGAGCCATTTTATGTTTCAGCTCGTACTAATTGTTAAAAGGCTTAAAATAAAGCTTCAGCAAACTATTTCTGTCATGAAGCAGCAGAAATAGATATTATACCCATTCCGTGAAAGGTGCCTTTAGGTTGCAGATATTATGGTAAAAATTATTGGCAACCGATTGCGTGAACTGGGTTTGTTGCACTTCCGGTATTTTCCACTGCTGACTGCTTGAACAATTTTACTTCATCGGAGTGTATAGAAAATCTAAACTTTGGTAAGCCATTCTGTTGCAAACGATTTATCTACGTCTACACCTTTTGCAGACAGGATTGAGGCTATCACAGATCTTGGTCTTGACACCTGCGCTATGCATTAACCAATGCTTAGTTGCTTCAGTTGCAAGGATATATGATTACCCAAAAATATTCTCATACTTTCTGGTACACAATTCTTCGCATATTTAGGTGGCTCATTTCATCTAGTCATGGATATTTAGATTTGTCACAGGAAATTTCTGTGATGTAGCTTGTGATGACTTGAGCAGGTTTTGTGATATCATTTGATATTTGTTCCCTCATCTTGTTAAACTTCTCTAATACAAAAGAAGTCATGTACCTGAAGCAAACAAGATTGGGTCGACTAGGGCACTTTCCAAAACAGATATGTTCTCAGTAAAATTCAGTAAGCTTCCGTTTCAGCAGCTTAATTAAGTAGCAGTCACTGAATTTGCTTAATTTTTTGTAATCATGCTGTGTACCTCTGTCAATGTATACAACTCACTATCAGTCTTTTTCTAGCCAGGAAAAAAATCCTATTAAACTTTTCCACCATTACAGCATCTACAGGACATCATTGCTTGCTTTCATAGTTGACATTAAGCCTGAAACTCGTCATACATGATATGTGGTAAACTACTTCTGCACCTAGACCATTACATGTAGACAGATGCCTTTTAATCTCTCTCCCCTCTTCATCATCACCTATGTTCGTGCAATGGTTGATATTTAGACTATAATTCTGTAATAAAAAAATTTTTTTTTTATTTATTTTGTTTGTTTTTTGCTTCTTTTTTTTACTATTTCGGCTGAATCAATCTCTATGTTTTTGTGTGTGATGGTATAAAGGGAACACAATGGAAATATTGTTGTGACAGAAAATTTTTTCTTTTTGATTATTTCGACAATTCCAATAAAATCCCAAATATATTCTAGTTTATTAAAAATGCTGGTTTGTGAAATCAGTCATGCTATGTTGAGAAGATTTACAACGGATCAATCATGTAAACATTTTTGATCCGTGCCGGAGCAGTGAAATGCTATCTTAGCAAAACATGAAAATTCAATAAGATTCCAAAAAAGAAAGAAGACATTGCAAAGCTTTGCATAAAAATGTCACGAGTTTATAACTGTTCCTAGGTTCATTTTCAGGGCATGATATAATTCAGAATATTGACCAGCATAAAATTCATCTTTCCCATGATATATAATACTTATGATTTTGGCGACATAAAATTTTGGCCTATGAGACCGGTGTTTGCCATTATGAATTTTTCCCAAAAAAGGACTTTCACAAGGTTCGATTGATGGGCTTTTTAAATGTCATTTCTGACATTGTAATGGAAAAACTGTACCAATTTTGTTATTTTTGTCAGAGTAATATCATAATTCCACTATACTACTCGTAATTTTCCTCAAAAAATTTTTATACTTTTTTTAACTCTACTTGTGAATAAAAAGAAAGAAAAAAAAAAAAAAGTTAGGTTGGGGGGAGGGGGGATGATGTAGAGAAACCTACATCAGTTCATGTGTCTTATGTTCAGTCCTTGTCCCAAATATTTACAAAACTGTTAAAAATTCCAGTAAGCATATCAAGACGCCTAACTATAACACTGATAATTTTCATCGACATGATAATAATTGACTCAATACTAGAGGAAATATCATTGGCGTAGGACACAATATTACACCTTTTAAAAGCTCTTTTGTTTGTAATCAACTACCAATAATTGTTACTGACATCAACAACATCGAACATAGAATTTCCAGGCATATTGATAAACAGCAAAACTATGACTCTCTTGAAACCAAAAGATTTTGAGTAATTAATGTCTCTGTGTTTGATCCTTTGAAATATTTTCTTATACATTGCACAATAGTCAAGATCCTTTCCCTGGAAAGAACACCTGTTCCAAATACAGGTCAATTTTATAAAATTTCTATAAAATCAGAATATCACACGTATCAAACTAAGGTAAACAATAAAAGGAAAATAATATTAATCTCTCATTTAAAAGGGTGTAGGGGGCACAATTTACCATAAAATAATGAAGAATTAGGTCGAAAGCCATTTATTTTTAAAAATTTCTTTTTGGGTGGTAATTGAGGAAAGAAAAACATTGCTCACATGATACATAATGACTTACTAAGGAAGGTGTTTCGCAAAGATCTATTTCTTCCTCCTGTTCTTTTAATAATTCTTTTAAACGATGCTCCAATTCCTCTGCTGTATTATTACCTAGTAATTCATTGCTGCCAATAGAAGGAGCCTAGAATAAAAAATTTTATTTTTTCCATGTTCGAAATTTTTCTTTTTTTTTTTTTGTGTTGGTTGCATTTTAAATGCAAAAAAAACAAACAAACAAACATAACCAGGCTACAACTAAAACATTTATAAAACAAAATACCTAATTGGGATAACTTTTTTTGTGAACATTTTCTTAAAAATCATATGATGAGAATCAAAATATTGAAATAAAAGAAAATTCGCTCAGAAAGAAGCTAAAATTCAAGCAATAAGAATGAAATTTTGGTTAAAACTTTCGTTTACTAAACAAAAAGGGTTTTGAATTGCAGTGATTTAAGTAAAAAGATGCTTTGCATGATACTCTCGCAAAATGTTATAAATAAGATTAAAACACTTTTTTTTCAAAAAACTAACAAAAAAGAAAAGTTAGAAAAATTACATGACCACATGACTACTGGGCCCTTAATTTTAGTGGCTTGCAATACTTGTCAAAAGGGAAAACTTGAAGGAAAAACATATAAATTTGAAAAAGCGACAAAATCTAAAATTTTTACTTGAGGCGTGAAAGTTCCGTAGCTAAGTAACGAGAGTTACTTCAATTCAGAATTAAAGTTTAGAGGAAATCCAAGTATAAAGACAACATGAAAGAAAAAACCGTGGGAAATATTTTAAAGAGTACACTTTCATTCCTTTTTACCCAAAAAAAGACAAATTTTGCTCAATAATTAAATTGATTTAATGAAAAACAGTTATGTGGAGTTAATGTTTTCATTAAATAATTACATTGTAAAACAAACCAAAACAAATTTTGGAAAAGAAATTTAAATGCAATTCATACAAAGAAACACAGCAGAAGAAGATAAAATAATAGTGACAAACATAGTAAAATATAACTGCTGATACCCTCTCCTAATATTATAAAAACTTTTAAAATAGATAATTTTCAACCTTTTAGCCCTAATAACTACACTTTTGATCACTGACATTTCCATTTTTTCCTTGATTCATATCCACACCTCTTACTTACTTAAACCTGGTATTCACTTCCACTCCAAAAAACTTCCTTCTCTTTAACAATTCTTTCCTCTAATTTCCTCTTTTCCGACATTTCCCCCTCCTCATTAACCCAAATACAACAATTTCACAACTACCACTCTTCACCTATTCTCTACACAAACACACACATTTCATCGTAGACTAATCCCTACCCTCTCCCGTCCCAACTTCCACCAAATTCCCTTCCCCCACTTCTAAAATACACCCCCTCCCCATTTACATTACCTACTATCACTCCTCTCAGACAATTTTTTACTACTTCACCACCTCTATAATCAACTAACCTCATTCCCACCTACAATTCTTCCGCAAATCACTTGTTCTCAACTCAGATTTCAGTTCAAAAATATTTTGTATAAAGTATACCAATGGACATTTAACCCCTAAACAATTACCCTCTACATAATTACCCCCTAGGACGTTTACATCTGAAATAATTATCCACCACCCCCACCCCTATAACTCTTTGAGAATTGTAAAAAAAAAATATTTTTTGCACAATTTTGTTTGTCATCAATACTGTCTGTCAAAAATAGCAGGGTCGTATCACTGGGAAAAATATTGAGGACTGACAGGGGCGAAAAAAATTAGGGCACACATAAATTAAATTTCAGTTTGCCAACTCCAGGTTAAAATCTACCTTTGCTCAACGGCACACACACACACACACATTCATTTACGCACAGTAGCCAGGAAGAATTTTATATATATGAATAAGCCATGGTTCCCGTTGGTATAAGTTAGTTTGAAAACAAAATGTGCTGGCGTTGTTTATTACTTATTTGTTCAACTAAAAACAAGAAACTTATAGTCCAGTTTTCTAAAAGGTTTCTTAAAATTATGACTCTGTACAGGTACATACTAAGAGGAAAAAGTTTTTCAGTCGTACAATTTACTTCGTCTAGACAGTAGACTTTTAAAGAAATTTGTAAAGCCATAAATATTTTTCCTAGAAAGTTTTTGAAAATAGAGGTTTTCAATTAAACACAAAACAGATCTATTGCTAACATATCTATTTTAAACAGAGAAAACGTTATTTGAGGTAAATCAATTGCTTATGTAGCAGTTTAATTACTTGCTTACATCTTGTAAACATTTAATCAGGTGTGTCTGACAGCTCTTGAGTTTATCATTCTACCTAACGTTCTTAGCTTTTCCATATCTTACCGTTGTTAGAGTTTGAAAGGGTCATACTGTGATGATACCACTCAGACTAATGCTGATCGAAGTTGATAGTCAGCGCAAAAACCCATCAATTTTCCAAGAAAGAAGAAAGAGACTGCAAAGTCTCGAGACATAGTATTAGACGTAAGTAAGTGTTTAACCTCAGTTCATTTGTTTGAATTCAAAAAATTTACATTTAAACCACCTGGCTGAATTAATTATTTTAATTCTGGACAGAAAAGATGTTATAAGTCTTTCAAAATGTTTTTAAAAAATTCTGGTGGTCTGAATTTTGATATAATATAATATAATAATAATATAATAAACTGTTGGATTTTGGAAAAAATCTTTAAATAATATTTACAAGGGTATTATAATATATTTTGAGGATGCTGAGGGTAAATATCAGAGGCTAATTTTTCTGAAGGGTATATGTCCAAGAAGCAAATGTCTGGTAACAAGTTCATCTAACTGCAGTCACTGACACAAGTCCTAACAATGAATCCATCATACCCACATCCACATTTCAGTTACCATTGAAAATAAAATAGGAAATACTAACTAATGGCAGTTATTAAAAAAAGGCTAAAATTTGCAAATGTTCACTAAGGTGATAATGGCAGAACTGAATGAGTAAAATGAAATCCAAAGCATTCTTGACGACCAAAAAATAAAAATCTCTTAAAAGAACAAAGAAGCACCAGGAATTTCAAACTTTTATGAGAGAATAGAATAAATCAAAAAAATTCCTATCCTCCATCGACACAAAAACCTTAAGGTTGTTCATTCTCTGGCTTTAAAAGATGGTAGCTTTACTGTTGTTCATTCTAAGGCTTTAAATGGTTTTTATTCAATTTTATTAACAGCCCTCATATTATTTTTAACATATTCTATTTTATATTCTTTTAAAAGTTTTTTACAAAAAACCCTTGAACATTAATTTCTATAAACTTTTAGAATAAAATAAAAAATAGCATTATGTACAGTGAACTTTACTTTTTGTGAAATATTTATCAGCGAATTGCATTTTATAGCTCTGTTGAAAATACACGCACTTTATCTTATTTTACCATCTTATCAACACATTTTTAGAAAAGTTTATTTTCTTCTGTTTAGGTTGCTATTTTTGTATCTGCTAAAGACTCATTAATTAGCTAGTTATAAAATTTATAGATCATACTTTCTATTACTAAGCGAATCTATTTCTCACAGAGAAATAGATTTGCTTATATTATCATTTCATATTCAGACAATGATATATAGTACTTTTTGTCATTTTATGTTCAGATGGACATTCAGGTGAATCATTTTGATGTAATGTGTTGTGCAAACATTCCTTGCATCGCAAGTCAAGCAAACCCTGTTGAGCCTAGGAGTGATACTTGATTGGGAAGCAAATTTATCGCTTTTTGAATGTTTATCTAAAAGATTTCTCTTCCTCTATAAGTACATTAACGAAAATGCAATAAAATCTTTTTGAAAAATATCAACTCAATCCAGATAAACTTTTATTTAAAAAATTTGCCAAAAAACGTTCTTCTGTGTTCAGAAACACACTTGTGTTTGCGTTGTGTTTTTTATACTTCATATTGTCTCGTAACATCTTCCGCACACTTAAATTTGTTTTTATATTTGTAAAACACTGATCGGACAATAATTTAATTTCTACGAATAATATGAAATATAATCTTACATCAAATAATACCTACATATACATATAAATAATCTTACATCAAAACTTTTTCAAAATAAATATCATTACAAATTTAAAAATAAGTGTGGCTAAAAAGGCAAAATATGAATTAGCCACAACACTTTCTTTATGAGCAAGTCTATGCCATTATTTCAATCCAGACTGATAAATAAAATTTTGAGAAAAAAATCCTTGTGATTTAAACTGCTTAAAAATTATGTAATGCTTGCCTCTAACCTATGAGTCGAGCAGGATCAAAAATAGTGACCATTCAGCCCGTACATATCAACAATTATAAATTATTCATAGTAGTCTGGAAAACAGACAAAGAATAAATAAAACTGGGTAGCTGTTAGAAGTAGTTTAAACTTACCTCAGAAAGAATACTTTCAGCCATGCTGTCAGTCAGAAGAGATTCCATCTAAAAATAAAATGTTGCTGACCTATCAACTCCAAAGCAATTTCGTTAAATCCAAGCCATATAAGCACTTGAACTTTCAAATTAATTGGTGCTAAAATTTTCAAATAGTAGAAACCAGTTAAGTTCATTTATTCCAATGCAGATGATAACACCCTATATTCATACCACGCCACCTTTGAAATTAGACTAACCGTCTTAAAACAAAAATTCATTATTATTATTAGAGGTGAAAGACGCAGATGGAAATTTTATTATGTTAGGTGGTCTAAAGATAAATGCATCGGATAGGTATACCTATTTATTGATTCCAATTTGAAATTTAGTCAAGTCAAATTTTGAAATAAAACATCATACTTTGACAAACCTTCAGCTATTTCATCAGCTACCCTGGATGCCAGAATGTAATCTTGTACAAAAGAAAAAGTTTATAATTGTACACCAAAATTCGACTCTTTAATTAGACATAGTTTTAGATCTTGATGACAGCCCAGCTAGCTATACTAGAACCTTTAAGGTTTCTTACGACTGGAGAGTACAAATTTTGTAGTAAATTAAACCCTGCCTATATGTGCCATGTCTTTACGCGGAGCCATTATGTGGGGTCTTTCCATATTTAAACTTTATTTAAATTCCCTAATACTACATACTTGGTAGAAAAAGTATATCATGAATTTTTAGGCAAGGAAAAAGAAAACAAACAATAACTCCCTGGTTCTTTCCATATTGAAATAATTAAATCTAAAACAACATCACGTAACATAAAAAACATAAAAATTCACTGTGAAAAGTGGTAATCATATGGATACGAACCATTGACCTTCGGTCTCGTAGTGCAAAACGCTAACCACTAGACCAAGGCTTGATTATTTTGTTTAATGGCATATAACCAAACGTTTGGTTGCCAATTATAGATATTTTATCAATTAATAAAACTTTTAAAAACTTAAGTTTATTTCATTTAGCATAGAAAACTTCATTTGATGGCTTTTTATAATCAAAGGACTTTTAGTCTCTTCTCAAGGTAGATAAAAAATGTGTAAATATTTCATTCATTCTTACAACAACCTTTTTTGTTGCAGTATCAACTAACAAAGATATTTGGCCCAGAATTTGACCAATGGGGTCTGTGTCATTATTTAATATATAGTGATAGTCTATCAGATCTGGATTTATGAAACTCAATGCTATAACGACTTTCCTCATCAGTATGAGATTGATACAAGTTGTCAAAATCAATATCAATATAACAATCTTGTTGTTATATGTATTCCATGATGTAATCCTCTACCTTTCTATAATAGTTTTATAATAGATTCCACCATAGCTTTCCATGTATAAGTTCAACTTTGTGTATCCAGGGCATCTCTCATAGGAAAATCCTCAAATAGCACTCTTTTTTAAACTTTGATACTTTACAAAAAACGCAAATATATATCAAAAATTAAAAAACATTTAAAATCATAAATGTATCATGCTTCAATGAGCATTAACATTCAGTGAGCGATGATCACCCCTAAAGCAAACCAAAACCTCTAAACTAAACCAAAACCCCTAAACCAAACCAAAACTAAACAAAATCAAGTCTTTTAAGGTTTGCACCAAATAATTCCTCTTGAATTTGATAACAATGAGTTATTTTCATCTTCTTGTAATGCCAAATCTTTCTAGTTTAATATATTTGCATAAAGGGAATTTTAATCCCCAAATTTAATTTGTGTTGCAATGGTAAGATAACGCCGTCTGATAAAAATACTATGGGTACGGGTGCGTCTCAAATAATAATACTATGGGTACGGGTGAGTCTCAGATAAAGCCTGGCTTCATGGCAATAAGAGTGAAAGAGGGTTTAGGGAGATGAATTAAAATAAAACCTTTTTTCATTCTCTATTGTGTGTGCAATACCTGATTTTTGAATGAACTATAGATTAGCGATTTGAAAGTGTTGCTCTGTTAAACATTTTCTACTATTGTTAGATAAAATTTGAGACAGAAAATCTATTTTTACAAAATTGCCTACTTAATTTGCAAACTGAAAGAAATTATTTCATACTTTATAAAATAAAAAAGTGTAAACAAAATCATAATAATATAAAAAAAGTCAATCTATTAAAAAAAATTAATCAATCAACCTTACTGGAGTTGATGAAAGTTATGGTTGCTGAGGTATGCCATTTATAAGTCACTGTAAAGTTATTGGTAGAAAAAGACAAATTTTGTAGAATGATGGTTTTTACTATGGTTTATTTTCATTAAAAAATTGTCCAAGAAATTAACAAATTGAAAAAGCCAGTATAACATATCCTGAGATTTTTTTTTTTTTTTTTTTAATGAATCCCTTTATGCAAAGCTATAAGCCACTACTAGGCAAAAAGCTAAAGCAAGAGATAAAGATAAAGCAGATCTTACACAAACTGAATAAGATATTGGTGGACATTAGACTTAAAGAATTGGAGATTATAATCTGAAGGAAAATAATCAGAATTCAGAGCGTGCTACAAGAAAGCAGTACATGGAAAGAAGCTTGATGAATTAAGGTTTTTATGAAATTTAGGTATATGTACCGATAAAAGATGGGTAACAGATGAAAACCTTGTAAACTTTGAGAAAGTCTTAAGTGAAAGTGTTAATTCTTTCAAATCATTAGAATAGAGTCTATAAAAATACTTATAGAACAGTGACAATGAGGCTACATTTCTGGGATAGGAAAGTGATTGAAAATTTAATTAAAGATCAGGACCAACAAAGTTGAGTATATGTTTCTGAATTTGGTCAAGAAAATATAGACATAGAGCAGAGGCTCCTACTCAAAAATAGCAGCAATAAAAATATTAACAACACATTGTAAACACCGGTAACAACTTAAATAAGATTTATAGAAGAAAATAGTATTTTTTCTTCAAAAAACAAAATAGAAACTCAAAAATTAAAACTTCAGACTTAGATATACATTAAAGAGATATTTCCAGGAAAGTCAATATGCTTAAAATTCCATAAAGGTACCTTCATCTCGTTCTCAGAAACACCAATAAATATTCTATCCCATAATCTTCTAGCTGATTTACGAAGATTCAATTCCATTTCTTTTTCACCAACATCGAAGCCACACTCCTCTTTGTTAAAACAGTTTGGTTCTTCAGTTCGAATGATCATACTCCAATTTTCAGAGCGGGGATTTTCAACATCCTTTGGAAAGTTTAAGTATACCTATAAGAAACATCATTAATTATGAAAGTATTATAATTATATAAAAATAATTATTTAAATAAACAATTATCAATTAAAAATATTAATTATAAGAAACATCATTAAATGTTGATGTATAATTGAAAGTCATCTCACAATGTTGCCCCCACGCCACTAAATCAATAAATCAAGGCTTTATGTTAACAAATGAAATTCTAAGTTAGACAAATGGTGAATAATGGGCGCATATGCCTTTTTTTTTCTAACTGATATACTTCATTTTTATTAAAACTAAGTACAACTACCACAAGGAATGTTCTACCATGTACAAAGATATTGTTGAATTGTTGAGGCTTTATCAAACAAAAATTCTAAAATTACTATTAATTTCCTCGTCAGCCAAACTGTTATTTGCAAATGAAAATGGTACTTTGAATTCTTGTTTATAGTACCATGGTCTGCAAACATATTGCATATATGGCTGCGCCACTGAAAATTATGCACCATTTTTTAGACGCGTAATTTTTAACCGTTATATCTGTTTAAATTTACACCATTGCTATAAAAAATTATGCACTAGGTTTAACCGTATAATATCATCACCTCCAGGCATTTGACAACCATCCATTGATATGAATTTTAAAGATTGTTTACAAATAATTTCATAGAAAGTAAGAATCACCCTCCAATCCTGGGAATTAGCCAAAAATATAATCCTACCACCTGGTGATTCAGCCATTAAATTTGCCTGTAGTATTTGATGAAATAAATCTCCCCACCTCCAGTGATCATCAAATAGATACATAATAATGTACTGTTTACTTCCATTTAGATTCCTCATCGACAACACAACAACCTCTCGAACTTTAATTATATTGATGGTATTAATTTTACAGAAATATTTCAATAAAAAATACACGTGACAAAAATTTTTATTGCAATTACTGCTTTCTATTATGTTCTGCATTTTTTCCTACTAATAATTCCAACAGCTCCAAATGGTAATAATGTCAGACTTTTTTTTGTTATCAGTCCAGTGAGAAAACTAGACGTACAGCTTCCCTAAGGCTTTGAAAAAATTATTGTGTAAATAAACTGAGGTTGGGAGGAATGAAGTGGATAAACTCATGGGGCTAGGAGTGATTTTTGATATTTATAAAGAAAATTACATGTTAACATAATAAACATGTTTGTTAATTTACAACTGGGGACTGAAAAGGATTCCTGCGGTATAATAGGAATTGTAATAATTTCTTATGTATCTCATCTTCCTGGCGATGGTCCTGATACGAATTGCTAAACACCTAAATGTAAAGTTAATACATCAACTTTATTGATAAGTTAAAGAGCTTTAGGCCTGAAGTAACAGAGTAGACGCATCAGCTTTATGAATTTTATCTGGCACAACAGATGTCTCGCTAAACCATTCCATAGATATTGTGAGATTTTAATTAGTTGAATATCAAGAAAAACGATACATTTAAAGATAAACAAGAACAAAATGTAATACAAACAGTTACACAATAAATTGTTTTTATCCATGTGTACCACATGTTGAAATTTTTCTTTTATTACACTATATCTAGGTATATCCCATTTATCCCTTTGAACGGAATGACCTACACCTTTTCAATAACACCAGTGATTTTGAATATCAACAAATTGCATAGTAAATGCAATGATGTTGATTCTAGAATGGAAGAACTCCCAACATGATATTTCAAACAATCAAGCTCAACTCCACAAATTAACTGTTTACTGCAGCAGCTAACTTTTCCATCATTTCTGCCGATTTCCCCATACATACTCACTCGTAATTTCCCCATACATACTCACTCGTAATTTCCCCATACATACTCACTCGTAAT
>JAUZNK010091225.1:0-12481 GCA_035046665.1 Euphysa ruthae | reverse complement strand
TATATGTATATTATATTTATTTTTTCAGCATATCAACTGAAGGAGTAATGTCTCAAAAAGATTTCACCATGAAACTACTATAAAGCACGTTTACTCAATATCCAAAGTTTTGATTGCCTCCCAGTAACTGGGAAAGGCAACACTCAGCAACTAGGAAAAGCTGCACTCAGCAACTGGAAAAGGTGGCACTCAGCTAGTTTTCCACTATGCAATGCTAATCTGACAAAGAGGTCAAAGCTTTCAAGTCTAAAATTTATCAACATATACTTTTGTGCCAAGAAGTAAAAATGTTCAACATAGCATCTGAGTCTGTTAGTGTGGTGAACATGAAGTACATCATTTATATAAATTTTGCTTAGCAGCTTAGATAAACTGTGACTTAATTGCATAAGTCCAACAAATCATATTGTCAGCACATTTGCTGCAAATCCCAGATATTGAGGCCCTCTTCTCACTAATACAAAGCATGGCAGAGCATACAAATATAGAAAAAATCAACCATATGTTAACAAATAAGCTTATTTAGAAGTGATGATTGTTTAACAAAACATTAAAACACTGATGTATCAAAACAAGCACTTCATGGTGTAATGCTAATAAAAAAATAATTAGAATCATTTCCAGAAAACTTAATTTTAGTTAAAATCTGATAAAATCTTACCAGCCATTTTCATTTTAAAATATTTTCTATTAAGGCAAAATTAAAGCAATTACTGAACAACTACTATATTTTTATAGAAAATTTTATAGAAAAACTGAATTGAAAATTGAAAAATTTTCCAAATTTCAAAATAGTAAAAATTAACGATTAAACTACTTTTCGTAAAACACAAAAAAAGAAAGAATTGTGTTGCAGTAATAGTGCCCTCACCCTCTAACATAAAAATAGTTCAACAGATCTATAGCCTATATCGTTTTCTAACAAATTGAAACTGGTCAAAACATAAAATTTATGATTCAATCAAAAAAATTCACCATTAACATAAAAAAAATTTGTAGCAAACAAAAGATAGTCATCATCATATTTTGCAATAAATTCTCTGCAAAATCAAGAACTGAATTCTCTAACATTATAAAAAATTTCATTCTCTAACATTATAAAAAATTTCATTGGTCACAAGATGATAAACCTCAAATATCAAAAAAACATTAACAATATGGAGAAACTCTTCACCCTCACTTTATACCTCACATGCTCACTTGACCTTATCCAACCACATTTTGATTACACTTCAAAATATATTATGTATTTAGTTTTTCCTAACTAGGAAACCAAACAATATTTATTAATAAAAAAAAAAAAACGAATATAAATAGAAATGAGCAATTTGAACAATTGGAATAAGCCAATGTTAAAAAACATTGAAAATTGAACGTAAATAAAATGGCTTTTGAAGGCAAAGAATGTATTTATATATATATATATATATTCAATTTAGTCAACGGTAATAAAACAGAACTTATGAAACAACCTCAAAACAAAATTACATGCGGAGTTTGTAAAGACCATAAGTGGTAAAGTACCAATGAGTCAAATCAAAAGATAATCCTTCTCTCTCTTTTGCTTGGGAAAATATGTTTATTTTTTTCTGCTTCTTAAAAAAACATAATTTTCCTGAATTTCTTATCAAAAAAAAATTCTTCATGGTAAAACAGACTATGAGATTTTTCATGATAATTTATACAAAGACATTGTGTAAAAAAACTCTTTATTCTTGAAAGAAAGAAAAAGCTATCCTGAGAAGATAATAATCCGTCTTTTCCCTAGGTTTCTTCAAATAAAACTTCCTGACTTTTCCAAGCCTATAATTTTTAAAAACAATATTTTTCAAGTTTTCCAGACTTTAAACCAACCCTGACTAACCCTGACTTTAAATCTTGACTGACCGATGCGTTTATAAAATTTTTTTGTAACAATTTCTGTTATTGAAAAAACAATTCACTATTTTAATTTAAAAAATGACAAAACAAAAAACAAATAAATCTCTAAATAACGTATTTTAATTTTTAATACAGTTAACTTTCAAGTACCTCATAAAATCTTTTTCATTTTTTACAATGTATATTAATAAAATTTATCCTTTGCCCAATCCATTTGCAGCTTAAAGTGAACCTTACTTTTCTTTGGTTTTTTTCCAACTAAAATTACTTAATTATCAATTTATTAATATAATATCCGCATACTTTATTCGTAGCTTCTTTCATAGAACTAATTATGCATTTCTATGAACACCTTATCTTTTTATTTCTAAATGTAAATAAACTTAATATTGAGTTATTTAATGAGTTATCCAGAGTGAACAGTATCTTGGGAGTGGACAAAAAACAATGGTAAAGCTGGATAAAAATTCTAGCAATTGCTATTGAAGTAAAAAAGCCAATTAGAATGCACTTTGACTACTTAGGACTCCAGCTAATTCACGTCCTTGAATTTTATTTCATTCAGATATTTAATAAATAAAAAAATAAAGAAAAGAAATCATTATTATTGATATTAATTATTTTTATTATTATTATTATTATTATTAGTATTTTATATTTCAGGCAGACAAGATTAAACTGATAAACTTGAATAGAAAAGAGTATTTATTTGACTAGCCTAAATTCATACTCATTCGAAATCAATATATAAACATGCCACATAAACCAGTAATAAATAACTTTTATACAAGAAAAATTATAATACAAGACTTAATAATCAACAAAAGACAATGCTCTCCGTGAACATCAATTATTACTCATCAACAACATAAGCTTCGCTATCATCATCCGATGATTCAGCTGATGACTCTTCATCAACAGGTTCAGGTCTATCACAAATCATCAATTTAGCCTGTCCAGCTGATCGAGCATTTAAAAACTTTCTTAGTAACATAGATTTAACATCTTTTTTACCATCAAACTTTACTCCATAACTTGCACATAAATCTTGTAGTTCTTCTCGCTCCATCTGATTAATATTGGTTGGTAAGTCTTCTTCATCAACTTTAGCAAGGGAAGTTTTATCAAAATTAATCTCTGAAGCTTCGTGAGTTTTACCATCTGTTATCATAAGACGTTGATTGGAACGTATATGACTTGATAGACGTGTGATAATATCATATCTTGCTCCATTATCACTTATTTTAAACTCTTTACACAATTTTTTTAGCATCACGTCACTTAACATCCATAATTGTCCTACCTGACGCCCATTGTGTTCCCATTGCTTAACAGCCATTACTTCTGCTTCAATTTCTTTTTTATTTTGTTTATTCAGTAATTTAATTTTTTCAGTTTTTTGTTTTTTCTTGTATCTTTCAATAACTTCTTTGTCATTACACCCATTTAAATGTTCTTGAAAGTCTTCAGAACGATCTTCACGTGATACTTCCCAACCGCAATTAGGACAACTGTCACGTAAACCAATTAAAAACAACTTTTCCTGCAACTGCTGATTATCAATGCCGCTATCTCCTTTCGGTAATCTACTACCAGCTCGAGCTGCTCGACGATTCTTTTGTAATATTCGTTTTCTATACTCCTCTTGTTTAACTTTCGCTTCATTTCTCACTTCTTTCTCACGACGTGCTGAAACTTTAAACATCATAAATCCAAAAGGCTTCTTGCATCGATCATTTCCACACATTATTTGCCGATGATAATCATCAGGGTCATACTCAAATGGCTTATTACAATGCGGACAAAAATGAATCGCCGTCATACATCCAAACTCACATGAGCAAAGCCCGCATATATACTGCTTAATAGCCTGCATAAAGAAGTTATAGGCAGCATCCTCTAAACCTAACACTGCTTGACCCCAGGTTGTCCTACACTGTGGACATTGAACTTTGCTTTTAAAACAATTTAAATTTGAACGAGTAAAATGCTCAGTTTTCTGCCGTTTCTTAGCAGGCATATTTTCATCCTCCTCAAACTTTTCAGGATTTGCTAATTGTTCAAATGCATTAAGAACGACTTGAAATGCCTGCACAGCTTCTTTTGAGTTTTGGTTTTTATCTGGATGCACTTTGGTACTTAGTAAAATATAAGCCTTGCGTAATTCTGGTTTACTAGACAATTTAGATATTTCTTTTCCACTTAATGACAACACAAATTCATGATTTCCCTCACTTTCCATAATAGATTCAAACAAAACTTTGTTACTTGATTTTTTAGACATTAAAGGTGCTTTTTTTGTCCCTGATTCAGTTGGCAGCATTTCTTCTCTTTTCTTGCCATCATAAAATACAGCTAAGCGCTTTACAAGTTCACTTTTATCACCAACAGGAGAGAGTCCATTCTCACATAAAGCTGAGCGCACATCTTTAATAGACATAGTCTTTACTTTCTTACCAATTTCTGTATTTAAGCAAGGAACATTTGACCATTCAATTTGACCATGACATTTATCAGTGCAATGAATCTTTGCCTTTGCACACACACACGAGCTGCATGGATTACTGTCACAACGGCAAGGCATTTTTTTTAACTAAATAAATTTAATAGCAAATGACTAACGGAAAAGGCAATTTAATGTCTAATCTAAATCAATATTCATTCCATATACCCATTTGCCTCCCCAAATAGGTTAACATAATTACCTAAATAGAACTGAGATAAAATAAAAGTGTGATATCCTTAGTAGAATTCTAGGGTGTGCATAGAAAAACATGTTGGGTTGAATTAAGTCCCTGAAAAAAGTAAACGCCAAAAATTAGAAGGTTGTGACAATTTTACTGTGGATGGTGATGTGTGTAGGAAGGAAGTTATGGTGTGTTGAATCAAAAAATTACCCTAATATTTCCTAGTAACAATCAACCGATTTTCAATCCTTTATTTTTTTCATTCCACCTTCCGGAGAATTAGTCTATTTTATATTAGTCTATAATTAATTAGTCTATTTTAATGTGATATCACTTGAAAAAGATGACAGTAAGTCCAGGTACTATTGTTGTTAGTACTATATAAACCTCCAGTAACAATTATCAGAATCAGCTACTTTGGGGATCAGTCATCAGCTATAGGCTAATCTCCAACATTTGTTTAGAGAGAATTTGGCCTCAAAAAAGTTAGAATGTGCAAAAAGAAAAATCTAAAATTATTTTATGAATTCAATGCCTAAAAACAAAAATAATAGTTATAGCCAATTAACCAAAGGGGTCCAGATTCTTGTCATGACCATATAATTTCTCTAGGCATTATGATAAAGTATAGCACTACACTCATTCCCATGATCAATTTTAACTGATATTGATTGTTGTCATTTACACAAATGTGAAATTCCAAACAAGAATTTTTGACAAGTGATCAAAAGATTTAAAAGTTCAAAATAAAATTTAAAAATACATTTCAAGGAAATTTTGAATGACCATATCTGAGTCCAGTAAAAATCCAAAATCCTCACTTTTTCATACCTATGACCTTACTTTGACTTTCCTTTGTACAAAATTTCACAAAACTAATGAGGGGTTAAGAATTACGGGCAGACAGACATGTGTGACAGCATGTGTCTGCTTTGCTAGGAGCCCAATGCAGTAAGAAATATTATTTAATTTTTTAGTTGACAATAAAAGTAGTTGTGTCAAAATTGAAGTTAAATTTAATATTTTAATTATTTGATAATATTTTGAATATTGTTTTCAATACTACAATGTTACAGAATGAACTCCTATTTCAAGTATGACAAGTAAACTCTAGGAGACTAATTTCATTAAAACAGATTAAAAAAAACCTGAAATTTGCAAATAAGTTAGAACATAAATTAACTTCTTATTTGAAAATTTGTTGTATTTTAAAGTATTAAAATTGTGATTTTCTCCAGATCTAAATGTTTCCCAAATCCTTATTTTTGAGGCGGCAGGCGTTTAAACAAATCAATGAGGTAATTGAACGTTGTTAACCAGCAAATAAAAACATAGGCACATGAAAATCTGATGTACAGAATCATGTACACTTAGAAACATATGGTTTTTGTGACTGTATGCCATTCAGAAAAAATAAGAGAACCCTGACAGGTGGCTATTTAGGTAAAAATTCCCCTCTTTATTCCTCTAAACTCACGTAGTAATTCATAATAATCCAACGTATTTTTAACGTATATTTTTTAACGTGGGCCAAATTAACTTCTAATTACTTAATTCAGAAGATTCCCGCGGGTTTGGTTCTGGTGCCCTTAAATTTCCCATTTGAGCTGACGGTAAAGAAAATCATTGGTCTCTTCGGGGGGGAGGAGGTGGTCGAATTCGCACCTCCGTGACAGAAAATCAAAGTCATAACCGCTCGGCCGGACAACCATATGTTGTCATTCATGATCTAAAAGTAGCTATGCTTGGACCCGGTACCAAAAAATGGGACTTTTCCGCAGGTGGCCATTTCAAAAATAATGAAATATTTACATTTATAAGTTCGCGTGGTCTTCAAGACGATATATCCAATCTCTTATTTATTTTGAATACACAAAAACTCATAAGTGTAAATAGTTAACAGGTCCGTGATTAGCTCATTTTTATAATAAAAGCGAAAACTTGGCAAAATGGGGTTAGTTAATGTAAAATAGCTTCACTGTTTCTTGACCAAAAGTAGCGCTTTCCAATGAGGGGTTGGGCACTTGCTTTACTGAACACATAACATCCCAAATTAAAGATTAGAAATAGATTTTTAATTAATTCAAACATTCAGATTGATGTTGACACTCCCGCACGTGGGTTGGAACACTCCTTAAATTGAAGAATCAAAGCAAAAAAGAATTTTAGATGTTGCCAAGGCTTCTTAATTTAAAAAAATGATGAAAAACAAAGAGAAAGCTAATTTTGAGGACGAAAATAAGTATGTATACCTCACGTAATGTTTGTATATACTTCTTATATTACTATTAAAGTAATTTTTTCAACTTTAACATGCTTTTTACAGAGCAAAAAAATAGTAAATATAGATCTAGATATATTAGAACATGTGAAACCCAATTTTTCGGAAAATTCCAGTGAAAAAAATACTTCACTTCTGCTGTGTACAGGTTTGAAATACTGTGATTTATGTCAAAATACGCCCTCTATAGTTCTTTACTGCATACAGGTTCAAAAATAGATGAAATATATCGTTTTTAGACCAAAAAACGAACATGTATGATAATATTCCAGTCCAACAATAAAAAAAATTTAAAGAAATTTTTCTAAAAAATAAATTTTGTTTCCATATTCTTACATTATGACTAATTATAACTAAATTAAACAAAATTCCAGTAAAAAAACTAATAAAAATTGTTGGGATGGGGTATTTGAAAACTGTTGGGATGGGGTGTTTGAAAAGCTGCAATTGACATTGCTACTTTTAATTTTTTTATACTTTGTGATTTATTTTTAATTTTTAATTTTTAATTAGCAAAAACTGGAACTTCGCTAAACTGAAATTATGACTAAAGAAAAGAGAATTATATTTGTTTTGCTCTAAAATTGGTTGTTTATTAACTTATTCATAATATCTGTTCAATCTGTAATCATTTGAAAAATATTATTTTTGCGCAAATGAGCAAAGGTTGTTGAAAACTTGTTCAGAAACAAGTCTTTAAGCACATTTACCGTAGACACAATGCATCCTTAAATTCTTCTCTGTTTTTTTATAAGAAAATATTCAGTCATTAATTTATGCTCAAAAGCAGTCAGAAGGCAGAAAGTTCCACAACTGAGCAGTACGCGGAAAGAAATTTGATGAATAAAGCTTTTGTGTAATTTAGGAATCTGCACTGTAAAAGGATGAGTCGCAGATAAAAACCTTATGGTCATTAAGTCAGTCCTAAAGGTTTAAATTCTTTCAAATCATCAACAGTGACTATGGAAATAGTTATGAAAGCAAATTTCTGCAGTGGAAAAATCATTGAAGGTTCAATCAAACCAAGATCAGGACGAAAAAGTTTGAGTAGTTATTTTTGAATTAGGTGAAACTTATCTTAACTTACTCAAATTCACCTCAAAATTTATCTTGGAATCAGCTAATTAGTAATAGACAAAAATTGTACTTAAAAGTACAAAACATTAGGGAGCTAATTATATTTATAAACAATTATTTTAATTGCTTACTGATTAAATAAAAAAAACGATAAACAGGTAAACTTATTAAAAGAGTTTAAGAATTTTAGTTAACAATGAGAATAGATATCAAAATAGCTTTACTTTGCCTGAACTTCTGAAGAACTCGAGTTTAACAAAAAAAAAAAAAAAAAAAGCGCTGATGCAGATGTTACAAAAAATAAGTATTTTCAGCTACACCAGTTTTGATTTCTTTGGCGTGCTAATGAAATTTCTAGGTGACGGTATCTTATATTTAAAGTGGTTGCCAACAAACAACTTTAAGCTAATTTTTACAGAAGAGTCAACGAGTTTAGTTCTGCTGCACTTTTAGAGCTCCACACTTTTTTTTTAAAAACAATAAATCACAACAAATCTTTGGATAATATAAAATGAAAGATTTTATGTTATTTCCAAAATGATCTCATTTCTTTCAACAGCAGCGATGGTTTAATAATTATGGTTGTCTTAACCTCAAATTTCATCAATTTTCCTGTCAAAGTCTTTTAAACTATTTATCATGAAAAGGGGGACAAATGTGAGCGCCCAGAGGTAAAGTTTAAAGTATTGCGTTGTAACTCAACCCAACCAAAAAAAAAAAATATATATATAAAGAGCCTAAAATTAAAAAAGGTGCCAAAATAACTTTTAAAATTTCAAATTGAAAACAAGAAAGCTCTTTTCATCAGAGAAAACTAATTGCAAAATTTAAAATATCAACTAAAAACTTTTAGTTATACTAGCCATATACAAGCAAAAATCTACCGAATTTTTAAAAAAGGTAAGGACTCCTCCTTACCACACCATTTTGAAAAAAAAAAAAAAATACACTAAATTTACTCGAGCTAGCACCTTTTTGAGAACACCAAATGTAATAATATAAAAAGCACAATGTTACCTTACCAGATAGAAATATGCTGATAAGAGTTTCGACATACATACCTCGGTCCTCATCGGCAAATCGCGACAAATTTCTTTTATAGTTTAATTTTTTACTGGCTTTAGTATGGACGCTAGAAGTAAGTGTAACTGATCAATCATTGCAACAGCATTTTAAATGCATAAACTATTGTAAAGTTATATATTCACGGTAATTTATTTAAAAGAGAACTAACTACATCCTACATGACCGTTCACACGGTTTTTAAGGTGGGTGGTTTTTAACCATTGTTGGGCGCGAAAGAAATCTTTTAAAGTCAGCAACGGAAGCCAGTGAACAAACGTGAACACAAAGAAAATGGTAGAATATATTTTTGTAGTTTTTGGACCAAATAACCACATTCTTATTTGCACTGTACTGGATATACATGCGTACTTACGGCATATTTCCATTAAATGTGTAAAGTTGGATATGGTCCCCATTTTAAAATATTTTTTACAGTGGAATATTTCAGAATATTCTATTTCATATTATAGTTTCGAAAATACTAAATTTAGAAACAAAAACGATCTAAGTATTCGAAAGAACTTGAATAAATTTTTGTTGAAATCTTAGACAAAAATTTTATTAGGATATTATATACAACTAAATCTTGAAATAGAAGAATTTTTACAGCACATGAACAAACATTTGAACTCAATAATTCTGCTAGGTGAATTCAGTATAAGCCTTTTTAATTATAAACCAAAATCAGACTTTCTGGATGCTATGTAACTCCTTTAGTCCTTAAATACCTACTCCAACAAGACTAGCAACAACTTCTAACATACTAGTTGATAATATATTTACTACTGACTTGCTTTATGATTCTCCGGCAGGCAATATAATTTATAATTTCATATCAAATCTTATAAAGCTAAGTTTAGAAGAAACCATGGTATATTATCTAAACTAATAAAGATATTATACAAGGGAAAAATTTCTTAACTTTGACTCCTTCAATATTCTTTTTAAGTTTGGGGGCCAGAGTTCTAACCAAATACTAAGAGAAATAAAATTACCTCAAAACAAAACGCTGATAATTATTTGTATTAACTCCAGATATATTTTTCCATTATCACAAAATCGCTTGTATTAGATAAAAATAATCAAAAATCTCCCGAAGATCTTTAAAAATTACTTCGAAACTATGGATAGAATTCAAGACCGCAGTACTAGGTGCCAATTATCATTTGGTGAAACCTATTGTTAAAACCACCAAACAAAATAAAATGTGCAGCTTTTAATAGATGATTGGAATAGAATTGAAACCCTTAATAAAAAATTTGATTAAGAAAATAAAATTAATTTATGAATTTGTCAATACCTTAAAAACATCCTTTATCAATGACTAACGTCTTTGATTTTAATCTTTTTATTAAATATTTCACTTTCTTTTCACTAAACTTTGTATTTAGCTTCTCTCGCATACAATAAAAAAATTTAATAATAGCTATATATTGTTTTTGATTTAAAAAACCCTTGTTGCTTTCGATAGCAAAAACTGAATAAAGATAACCATATCTTTTTTTTTGTTTTTATTTCTGATGCATGGTTTACTACATTGTTGACATTGTTGACATGCCTTTATATTCATTTTTAAAGCCTATTAACATCGTTTTTTGCATTTTAAGCTTAAGAAAATATTTCAAACTTACTGAGTTTACTTAAACTTAACCAACATATTTTTTTTTATATAGTTGTACTTCTCTAAATACAAACATTTTAAGCAAACAGCTACGTAAATCTAGTTTGAAACTGTTAGAGTAACTGAAAAAAAAAAACCTCCAGGCCATTTATATACGATTGGATACCTTGTTCGAAAAAAATATTTTATTAAAAATGTTTTTCATAACATCAAATTTTGGCAAAAGGAGGGGGTTTTATCCCCACCAGTCGACACTCCCTGGTTACGATCCTGTAAATCGTTTTTCTTTTTTCTTATAGTAAAGAAAAGTTTAATTCGAACACAACAGTATCTTTTTAAATTTGCTTTAAAAACAATAAAATATTTTTTAGTATTTCAATAACATCACCTGCTTGAGATCCACATCCTTGTCATCATCCTCGTCTTCTTCTATTTATAGCTCTTTCAAAATATTTTTTAGATTCGTCTATATAATCTCCTATGAATGGATAGCCGACTTCTTTCACTTTAGTGGCTAACACTGACAATCTTTTAACTGCAGTCCACATAACAGAAACTTTGTTTGAAATCTCCAATCCACCATACACTAATTGAGATGCCATAGCTTTTTCATTACATACTTCAGCAACAAACTGGCTCCCTCTTGAATGACATTCTAGGTGTAGCGAGTTAGTTTCTTGGTACATGCCCAACAACAATTAGTCAAAATTTTCCTTTCATTGTGACTTTTCCAGAGACTGCAAATTTTTTATTATGACTATTACGTTTTAAAATCATTTTTTGCCCCATATAAGGTTTCCAGCTGACAGTGTTTGAATACACATGATACCCTCTCAATCCTTTGTAAAATTCTAAAAAATCAGACATGTCGTAGCAAACACTTTTTATTTTCAGAAGTTAATGAATTATTTATTCAAACCATAATTTATTTTAAACTCTGCTTTCTACTGATCGGCACTTTTTGAAACAACTGTAGTGCAAAATTTTGAAGCGTTCCAATTGAAGAGAAAAAAAATGTTAATTTATGTTGATGTTCATTTAATCATGTTGATACTCATTTTGTTCTAAGGAAAAATATGTGGATGCTGCAGTAGATTAAAAAAAGCGAAAGAACTCAAGCACTGAATCCTTCTAAATTATGCGAGTCAATGGAAAACAACTTACCAGACAATATTACGGCAAAGGACTCGGAAAAGGCTCAAGAAAGTTTAAAACTTTCTTGCAAAGGACAGAATAAAAGAATTTTTTATGGAGAGGAAGAGCAGCAAGAAGTTGCAAAGTATGAAGCAGTTTATGACGTTACAGCAGCTATCAGAAAGTTGAAACAAATTTTCCTAACTTAGCCGAAAGTACAGTGCGTCCTTGGGTAAACAGTCACAAGAATATCTTACAGGTACAGAAGAAGCAGGGAGAAACAGTACCCGTGTACAATTAATTAGTTAATTAATTAGTTAGAGGTCTGCCATTACTTTTAGATAAAGGATTTCATTCCAAGCTATGATCAATGCTCATAAGCCTACGAACAGCTGGTGCTGGCATCAACATTCACGTATTCTCTGGTGTACTAAACGGCCTGATTCTTGCAACTCCAGCAAGGTTTGGAATGTGCATTTATTATTTCAATGTCGCTAGATCTTGGGTTCGATAATTGTACCATAGAATGAATTTCTCATGTCGCAAAGTCACTAAGTCGAGGCCAGTCATTACCAGGTTTTTGCGACAGATAATATCACTATGGCTGCCAAAGTGTAAAAGCACTAAATCAAAATATAAATTTTTGACATTGCTTTGTTTTAATCTGTTTTTGTGTGTGATGTATAACGGGACCACAATGGAAATATTGTTGTGACAAACAATTTTTGTGCCTAT
>JAUZNK010091214.1:0-12483 GCA_035046665.1 Euphysa ruthae | reverse complement strand
TATAACGATTTTTGAAAGAACCAAATGATTGAAAAAAATGGCAGCAAGGTAAAACATTACCATTTACCCAAACCTTTCGCAAAAATGAAAAATAAATAAATTTCAGAGAATTTTTTTGACCAGATTTACCTAGGCTCAAGTCACAGACACAATAAAAAAATAAATGAATGTGATTAACATAAATTTATTTTCCAATAAACACCCTGGATGAAAAAAGTTTGATTTTTAGCGAGTAATTTTTAAAAGGAGGTGCTTACGAAAGTTGATTTTTTATTATATCAATAATTGTAAAGTGCGAGTAAAACCAAAAAATATGAAACAAAGCTACCTGGTTATTCCGATTAAGATATTTTAATAATAAAGTTTTAAATTATTTTTACCAAAATAACTTTTAACTTAGTAAGATTTTTTAATGAACGCTGACTCAAGATAAAGCAGTAATTTTTTAAAAGAGGGAAAACCACTTATTAAAGATTCTATAAGAACATAAAAAAATGATTTTTGGATCGAAAGTAATAACTTTATGCGAGATCTTTGGATTGACGCATGAATGAACATTGATTGATTTATATAAGAATCCTATAGCATCGTTAGGGTATCAAAAAAAAAATAAAAAAATAAAAAAAATCTATAAAAAATAATTAATCTACCCTCCAATGCGTGGTTAGTCATGCTAAGACCAAGAGTTTCTAGGCTTTTGTTGATTTCTTCCGTGTCCTGTTGTCCTATGGCAAAACAAAAATAAGTTAGAAGCATCATTTGTTTTAAATTTATTATGAAAGCCTTTCCAGTATTTCGCACAATATTTTCTTTTGGTTTGTCTAACCGCAGGGAAGGGGCGGTTAACTGCTAATAAAAACATCAGGCTTGTTCTATTAACATTCAAATTAAAGCCATAAAAACAAATATGGGTTTCTTAGTTTCGGATCGAATATAAAAGAGGCGGAGTTTACCTTACCTAAAAGAACTATATTAATGCAATTTGATATAGATTTAAAACGGCACTTCGACATATACTTAAGTCAAAATTACACTTACCAAGCGGAATTGGAGGTTGGAATATTACATTATTAGATCGAATAGGTGCTGATTTAGTTCGATTTAATGAGTGATGGCTTTTAACCTACGCGAGAAAAAAGTTTTGTTAATTAACAATACATTTCCTAAAACTACTAAAATAGGTGACAACACATGACCCTTAAAAACTAGGTCCCCAATCAGTATGTAGCTGATAGCACATAACCTCATTTTTAAAGCGTCTGAAAAGAAAAGAGGCCAGAGGTTTCATTTTTTCGAAAGGAAACCGAATCGGCTTGTAAATACGTATAATTCATTTAGGAAAATTAGGTTAAAAATCTTATTCTTTTATTTATTTAATTCTGGTTACCAAATGGGTATAATATAAACTCTAACCTTGCATGTGTGCCACCAATTTTCAAAATTAGCGAGAAATTTCCCCACTGGAAAAAAATTTCCTAACAATATAAATTCCAGCGTCATGATTAAAAAACCAACACCTTGTACAACCAATGTAAACAAGGAAATAGACATTAAACCCCTAGTGACGGGTTTAATGCACCAGTTAAATTCATGTCTGTATGTTGGCTAAACCCTTTTTTTGCATCAATATTTAATTTACTGTTTTAAATATTTATACTTGAAACTCTTTTCCAAGAAAAAAAATAGAACTTAGCATACTTTCAACTAGGATTAAAATAACACCCACGTTATGTTTAGCGGAGGAAATATAACCAGATTTTTTTATAATTTCACAAGTACAGTGAGTGTTATTATGCATTTTTAATTACTTATAATATAAAATGCAAGAAAGGGATTGGAAGCATAGGAGGAGGGGGATGCGAGTTGTGCCTTACTAGAAAATCAAATTTACCATATTAGGATGATAGCTATTAATGGCAACAAGTTTCTTATGCATGCTTTGCTGGCCAACTATTGGACCAGCTCCAACTATGGGGATGTCAAATCCTCGTTTTAGTGAGTTACTCAAGTTGGATGCCCTTCTGCGACCGGAACCGGCTCCGTAACCAAGTGGATCATACCAACTAAAGAAAAATCGAAAATGAAATAAATACATCATATTTCCTCAATCACATACCCAACCTGAAATAAATGTCATCTGCTCAGCACACTAAAATTTTATGTTTTTAATATCAAAGAAGTTAAAATCGTGCTAAAAGTCATTTAATTAATTCATTCATATATTTTACGCTGGTAGTCATACATTGTCGTGAATAAATAAAAACTTATTGAAACTAATCTATACTAACCAAGTATTTTTTGTATGGTTTCCAATTAAAAATGAAATATAAAGCTAACGAAATATACTACATGAACACGATGTGCAGTTCCAACTGAAAATAGACTTTTTAAACTAGCTGTTTTTAAAGTTTAATGGAAGTGTTCCAAATAAAGCATCCTTTAAATAACAAAGAATTGTTCCATATGCAGATGTTCAAGACAGAGGAAGTTTTAGCATGCTACCTGTCTAAAAAGAGTAGGGAATTTGTTTTATATTAATGTTTTCAAACATTTACTATCTTTTCAACAGAGAGTAACTCATAAAAACTCAAAGAAAAGTTTTGATGGACTGTTCTTAATGCTCTCTTTTGAACCCTGTGGATCAACTTATAATCAGTTTTCCTACAGAACATTCAAATTAAAGGACTGTATAAAAAATAACTTAAAACGTAGCTATGAACAGGAGTTCTTGTCTGAATAATATCCAAGTCTTATCTTAACTTAATCAAGCAACTCAGTTTCTCGCATACATAATTTACAAGTATGACTAGAAAAATTTAGTTTACAGTCTATAATTACACCAAGAATTGTCACTTCGTTCTCAACGTCAATTTTCTGATTAAATAAAATAATATTACTAGAAGGATTTCTTGTTCCTAAAAACATAATTTAAAACTTCGCAGGATTTGCTACTGTTGAATTAGATTTCAACCACTTTTTTTATCCTAAGCGAATCCCTGTGAAGGCACGACATGACATTGTCAAGAGAAACATCACAAGCATATAAAGTATTATCATCTGCAAATTTACAAATATCCCAACCCAAAAATAACATAACATTTAGGGAAGTATTAAAGAGAAGGGACCCTAAAGTCGAGCCTCGAGGTATTCCTAAGATGATAAACAACCATGGGCTGAAAGTAGAATCCAGCTTTATCCTTTTTTTCCTTAAGCAGAAATAGCTTTTTACGAATTTCAGACTTTTGTGTGAAAAACCATACGCTGCGAGTTTAATTTGAAATAAGTCGTGAAGGATACAATCATATGCTTTAGATAGATCCATTAGAATCCTGCCAGCTATCCCTTTAGTATAAAGACAATGTTCCGATTTCTGAATAAATCGAAATAAAGCATGCTGAGTTGAATACCCCATTGCGAATACCACATAATAGAGGTGAAAATTTGTCACAGAAAAAACGAGTAATTTGTGTCAAAAGTACTTTTTCAAAAACTTTAGACACAGTTGGGAGAATACTAATAGGATGATAATTTCCTTTGTCTAGGGTGTCATCATTTTTGTGAGCATGTATTATGTTTGCCCATTTTAATTCATCAGGAAAAGAATAACTGTCTATTGAAGTATTAATGCAATCATTTATATAGGAATATAGGAACAATGAGACTAGGTCAAAAACATTTTAAGGGAACATTTTTCGTTGATTGCAGTAATACTGGAAAGTCAGTCAAAGTGGGAAATTGGATAATGTCCAGGAAACTTTGAGATAGGATGAAAAATGGGGGCCAACCATTGTTGAATATTTAGAGAATAGGTGGAAGAGAGATATTCTCTATTTTCGAACAAGGTTAGTAAGGTTTTGTGCTTTATAGGTCTGAATGTCTGCTAATTTACCAGACTTGTTTGCAAGTTTTTTAAACGTGCTGTTTTCATGAGTTCCTTGCGAATGTTCTTGGTGACAAAAGGTTTGTTGTTACCCCTTAAAATCTTATTTCTGACGCGGGCATACTTATTTAAAAGATTTATAAATATATACTCACAAGATAGTAATCACATCCAAAATTTTTATTACTTAATAATTAAATAAAAATAATAAAAATAAAAAACAAAAGACTTATCAAAATCAAACGTTTTGTAGTCTCTATATTTAACAGTAATTGGAGGTAATTTAATGTATTTAGTTTTGAACATTGTATAAATTAGATGATGACAATCACTAAAACCGTCTCCAATGAACGTGAATTTTTCAATCTAGATCTCAAGTTCATTAAGATGATATCGATGCAAGTACAACGAGATGATTTGAAGCAGGTCTCTTCTTTGATTATATTAGAGATGATAAGTTCCCCCAAACTCAACAAGGTGTGGATCACTGGGCTCCAGACTCACGTCACTGTATATAATATAATAATCGTATTTCTTCAGATAATAAATAATTACTTTAGATAAACTTTTTAAAAATAAATTAGCGTTTTGCTAGGGTTACATACAGGAAGAATAAGCCACTTTCTTTTACAAAGAGTGAGTTCAAACGGAATTAATTGAATGTCTAACAAGCAAATCTGCTCTTACAAATACCATAAGACCACCACTATTTCTACTGACATCAAGACTCAGCAGTCTCTTAAAGCCAGGAAGTAAAACTTGGGTATCAAGGAATGTATCATCTAGTTTTTTTTTCGCTATTACAGCAAAGAATTTATGTTAAGATGCAATAATAATGGGTTATCAGGAAATTTAGAGCTGGTATTAGTTAAATAAGATAAACCACTACTTCAAAATTGGCAAGGAACTGGCATTTTCTTATTCAAAGTAATAGATAAACTTTCACTGTTATAACCAGGTAAATATAGTCAACCTACATAAATTTTACTTATTAAATTTAATAAATTTGACTCAAACATCATCATAAGAAAATTACTTACTTTCTCGGTCCTTTTTCAATTTTTGCTAGCTTCCGATTGGTAGCGAGGTCTCTAGCAAGCTTCTGACATTGAGACCTCCATGACTGTAATCTACTTTTATCTGCTTGAGTAAAAGCCTCATGTGTCAAGACTCGCTCAAGCAAACCTAAATAGAAAAGCATACAGTCGTAAGTATATAGAAATTTCATATTGCCATTTGTAAATTTACTGACTTTTTTTGAAAATTGGCTCACATTCTTTTTACAGCAAGAAATCAGTATGCAAAGATTTTTGAATCTGGGGACTTTCGAGCACAGTTCGAATCGCAACACAGCTCAAAGATTCAATGCATTTAGATTGGGAATTTACCTGCAATACCTAGAAAAAATGTAGAACTTCAACTTCTTCAAAATAATCTTATTAATTCTAAAAATTATTGATGTTAAAAATTTCATTGTACCTTTTCAAATTTTCACCAACTGTGATAGTAAAAAACTTCGTCAGGTCACAGACATTAACTTGATTAATAATAAATAATAATAATAAAAATAATAAAAGATAATAATAACAATAATAATATTAATAATAATAATAGATGGTAATAATAAATAGCATAAAAAATAGTTTTGCAAAATCGGCAAAATATATGTTTCAGGGCAAAACTCACTATTTTTTCTACTGAGTATTTACCTTAATAAATAGCAGCAGTGAAAGTAAATATATCATCTAGTGTTTATAAACTTTGGCATTCTAATGTAGGAATTTTGAAGAAAAAAAAAATGAAAAAAACCTAAATAAGTGATGCAACAATCTTCATCAGGCTGTGTTACTAATATCTGTGTGCATGCTTTTCCCATGACACGTGTAATTTCTGACGGAAGATATTCTGATTGTTCTTCAAATTTCTTTGTATCATCTTCTTTTTCATTGCTTTTATCAATAACTTCTTTATCAAGTGGTTTGATAGGTGTGACGAGAATATTTTTAAGTTCGGAAAGAACATGAGGTAGTCTTCCTAGTTGAAGGACCTCCTTAAATACAAAAAATTGATTATTAATGTCTTAAAATAATAAAATACAGATTTTTTACAATCTAATAACTTACGATAAGCATATTGTTGCTTTTATAACATTTTAAAGCCAAGATTCTTTAAAAAAATGTTCTAAATTGAAGATCCTACAATAATTCCTAAATTAAAAACTTACCTTTATAAGCCAAAAAATTAACAAAGAATGAATTGGGTTTCATCTTTTTGATATTAAAATATTTTTTTTTCTCTTTACCATTTCTTTGTATATTTAGAAAACTTAATCAACATCATCATTCAAGGAAAATCAGCATTTAATCTAAAAATTAGTCGTAAAGCACCCAGCTTGAAAAGTTGACGAGGCACTGACGGATTTATCAAAGGTTTATTATACTCTACTATATGATCTACTAGTTGAAAAACTAGCTGCATATGGTCTATGATACCACACTCAAAAATCTCTATTTATTCTTAATAACCAGAAAAAACATGTTTGAGTACGTTCTGCCCTGAGGTGACCTACAAGTCCTTTCTTTGGTTTTTATATTATTTAATATAAGATCTACTTTTGTATATTGTAAAAAATAAAGCTACAGCTTTTCAAAAAACAATACATTATCTGTGTATACATCCATACCTAAATTTTTTAAGCTTGGAATTGATGCAAACAATTTAATTAAGTGGTTTATTACTAATTCCTTAATTGTTAAGCTTGTTAAATTTCAGCAAAATTTAAAATAATTAAGAACAGAAATAAGTCAAAATTCTGAAAAATACTAACTTTCTCTTTACCACACAAAACCAAATAGTAAACCGAAGTAAAAATGCATTAAATAGAGTCTATAGAAGCTTCAATCACAAAAAACCCACTTCACTGGGATAATTACGAAATTATTCTAACTGTTAATTTTAAATCATTAATAAATTATCAGTTCGCAGTTTTGCAACTAAACTGTGAATAATAAATAATCTTTTCTGATCTTTTGATCCCATTTGAAGAGGTATTGACTTCTGTAAGATAAAAATCTTTAGAAATTCCAACGTATGTCTTAATATTTTTACTAAAAGAAATTATTACTACTAATTTTTGAGGTAGATATGTCCTAAAAGTCTGAATTTAATAACAATAGATCAGTAAATTTGAAATTAATTTTGCTTCCTTCGCCAGGAACGAGCTACATAAATCTGCTAAAAAATTAAATCTGTTAGCATTAATTACAATAGAAAGACTTGCTCAAAACATAAAATTTCATTGTCGTACCATTACTATCATACTGGTACTACATACCTTCTCTAGTTGCTCAAGAGTTTGTTTCCGGTCTTTCAGCTTGTGGATACACAGCATAATTTTATTACGAGCCCCCTTCGTAACGCCTTGTTTCTCCAAATAGTCATCATCAAAAGACATCATTTGTTCATATGTTACGTCAGTAAATATTGGTGCATATTTATGCAATCGTAAGCTTTTTAACCACATTGGAATATCTAATGAAAGAAATAAAATATTTGTATATGAGATACCTAGATAGAAGAATAGTTATTTTTTATCTACACCTACTTAGGTAAGTTTAATTATTTACATAATCTAGATAAGAATTTCTCATTCATTTTTTGGGCATATAACTCAAGATATTTAATTTCTTTATCATTAAAATAAATATATCTATACCTAAAATATTTATACTTTATTATCTATCAAGTTTAAAAAACTATATGATTTTAAACTTGGTATATAAATATCTGTTATTTCTTAGTGAGTGACTGCCACAAAAATTAATGTATGACTTATTTTTAAAAACCAATTGAATATTTCAAATTAACCTTATAAATCTTAAAAGAAAAATTTTCTGTAACCACCTTTCATCCCTGGATGAGCATTTTCATTAGCGAGATTGTTGGATCTTTTTAGAGCAGCTTCTTCATCGCTATCCAGCGAGGACTGTGGAGACAAAGATATGTGTAGGTTTGAAGGATCTACTGGAAAGGACTGGGATCTGTTTGGTCGAATCATGACATCTTCCAGGGTGTTGTGCTGGCCTCCTAAATATATGATACATTTTTATCTAAACCTGAATAACTTCCACGTTCAGTTTATCTGATAAAGGCATAATTTAGTTGAGATGACACCAGGCATCTGAATATCGCGCAAAATTTTAATTTACCTGGTTGGGGTGGAAATCTTTTCTAAAGTAATTGAGCAGGACTGATAATTTTTGGTTGTCTGTAAGTGAAAAAAAAAAAATCTTGTTAGGTATAAAGGTTCCTTATAAATTAAACAAAACTCGACAATTAAAACTCTTTCCAGAAAAAAATTCAATCAACATTTTTTAACCAGCCTAAACTGTCAGGAAAAATGTTTCACTTCATTTTAAGTAGAGTTGATGTACAAGTTTTTGAAAACATCAAAAAATGTCAATTTTGTTGCAAAATGTTTACAAAATTTTTAAAACAATTTTAACAATTGATTTTTTGACAAGCTCAAAGAAATTTGTAAAATTGAGAAAAACTGTGAACATAGAAGTTGTAAAGTAGTTTAAAACAAGTCCAGCAAAATATTAATTTTTTAGATTTGATTTTTGAGAAAAAAAGATATTAACAAAAAAGAATTAAAAACAGTTACACAATTACATACATCTATTTATTGGTAAAAGAGAAATGCTAAATTGATTGCCAATGTTTACAGTTTTGAAAAGTATTTACTTTTTCTACTTTTTTTTTTGTTTTGGTTTCTTAAAACCTGTATTTTTGTTGTCATGTGACAGAAAATCTGAAGTAGTTTTAAAATCTAGCAAGAGTGAAATGTGACAATATTTATAGTTTGAAATATAAACCCCAAGAAAGTAATCAGTAACATTAGGAACATTAAAAAACAAAGCATGCCACAATATAAAACGGTTAAAATTACTTTTAAAATCACAACTTGATTATTTAATAATTTACTTAAAAATGTTTCTTGCGCTACAACAAGGTGTTGTGTTTGCAGCTTTTTTCTAATTTTATGCGTATTTCATGTATTCCAACCTTTGTTTCAATTATTTGAAACCTTTTTGGTTAAGAATATCTTACCAAAACTTTGATTTACCATTTTCATTCTAATATAACAAAAAACTAGGCTTTAAACTGCCCACAAAAAAGTGGTATAAGCCTTATTGCTCAATGCTATCTCTAATCCACAAAATATCAAATAATAAAAAACAATTATCTATAGCAAAATAATACATATACATTTTGCTATAAATCAACGTAGTCACTGAGTTGATGAACAAAACTTTTGTTAATTTCACTCAAGTTTTGAGGTAATTTTACCCTTCTACACGTGTTTCATAAATGAGACATGAAAATGAAATAAAGATATATACCATGCAAGACCAATCTATACCATGTTCAGTTATTGAGGCTTATTGTTTCTATTTAATCAGCCTCTAAAGGAAAAATTCAACGAGAAAAAAAAAAATACACACCTGTGCCATATTTACTAACTGAACCATTATCAAATGATGTTCCAATCCCTGAGTCTGTATGTGTTAACTGTGCTTGTCCTTTCCAACCATTATGCCCTGGGAGTTTGTACGACAACGAACTTTTGACAGGTGCATGGTGAGCATTTCCCCAAACTTGACATGATTTTGTTCCGGTCAACGGATGATGCATGTTAATAGTAGTATTATTAAAGCCTGGGGGTGGCCTCCTTGTCTCGGTCATTTGCTCTTCTTTCTCTTCAATCAAATTGAGCCACCAAGTTAAAGAGCTTCGTTCTTCTGGAACAAAAGCCGGGTGAACAAGTGCAAGGGAAAGTAACTGTCGACATTCTTCTTCATGAATAGAATACTCAAGAGAGTGGGATAAAATCTTTGGGAGAAGTTTTAGATATTCGTGGCGTGCTTCGTCATTACCTGGATGCAGAAGTGGTAGATGCAAAAGAAGCTGTTGCACAGCAACCTCTTTACTCTCATGACATAGACTTTTTAAGAACTCTAAAATAAATAAACTATTTATCATAAGCTTTTTTTTCTTTCTTTTTTGTCAAGCTATAATAAAAATAGTGTATAGCTGTCCATAACCTACAAAAAATAATACACAGCTGTCCATAACCTACAAAAATAGTGTACAGCTAGCTTTTCATAACCTATAAAAACGTTGTATAGCTGTCCATAACCTAGTATTGTATGCTATAATTAACAGCTTTCTTTAACAGTTAATGGTATACAGGCACTGTTTACGTTACTGCTTAACAGGTATTTATAAAGAAAAATGGCTTAAATTTCTATTGCCTTGAAAATTTTAATTCCTCAAAGACTTCTATAAATATAGGTACATATACACATATTTAAGGAGTAGACTTTATCCTATAACTGAAAAAAATAAATAATATACAATCAAAGAGTATTAAGTATAAATTTCAAAACTTTTACTTGCACATATTTTTAGCATCCAAATCTCCATGTATTTCATTCATTTCAATTTAACTTTAACTATAGACTTAAATTAACCTTCTTTATTGAGCTCATACTAATCATGCAAGTGTTTTAAAGTATCACATATTTTATATAAGTGTGTATTAGTGACTAACCTATTTTATAATTTCCAGCATATTTTCAGCATTCTGTTATATAGAGATTACCATCATTACTTGTTTTAAAAGAGATGACCAACTGATAACATAGATTTAAATTAAAACAATTTTTGATATGACACTTATTCTTTGATGGTAAAATTCAGGATAAAGGGTAGGAATTAGTTGATCACAAATAATAAATCAAATGAAATGAAAAATGGCTCCTTTTCTGTATTTTATGACCTTATCTTAACAAAAAGCTATAAAGAAAGATTATTTGTTTAAATTCTTAAAATTTAATTCCAAAAAATTAAGTTTTACAGAAACTACCCTAGGAGATTGGATATTATTTAATATTATATACAGGCAGGTATTGATATAGTAGTTGACGTCAATGATGTCATCTGTAACTCAATAAAACCTTATCAATTTAACCAAAGAAATTAAAGCTCATTAAAATATCAATAAAAGTAACAATATTACAAAGTGAAATAATCAGTTAAAAATATTTTGTTTACGTAGAGTTTCTACATTTAATGATGTAATTGATAATTTTCTGTGTTGAAACATACACCAAGCAACTGATGATTTTTAGGACCCATGTTTCAGCCAGTCAATAATAAACATACACCAAGAAACTGATGATTTTTTAGGACCCATGTTTCATCCCGTCAATAATAAACATACACCAAGCAACTGATGATTTTTTAGGACCCATGTTTCATCCAGTCAGTAATAAACAGAAAAAAATTATGGAATATTATTTTAATGAAAAGTTGAAGAGATAGAAAAAAATATACCTTTTCCATTGGCCTCTCTCTCTAATATATTAACCTCATAAGCACTATCTCTGAATGTGTGTTCTAAAACCAAAGACAGAAATCTTGCCTGAGTGTGGCCAATCCTTTTGAGTAGCGAATAACATGCAATGGTTTGTTCAATATCATTCCATTGATCAAACCATTGAGCGACAGTGTTTACCTGGTCACGAAAGATATGTGCTGGTTTCATCACCTCATTTCGAGTATGCAAGTTACGTGAACGTTCAGGCTAAAATAAAAAAAAATACAGAAAGCTTAATATTAATATATAAGTTAAATGAACTGATATCTCAACATTCAAAATAAATTCACTAGTTACTTACTACTTTAAATCTACAGGACAAAAAAGCACATTGCAAGTAATCAGCTAAAGTAAATTTTTGCTTTGAAACCACCTTGAACATTTAGTTTACTGTAGAAAACCCTTCCAGATGATATTAAAAACAGTAAAAGTGTTCCCATTTTTAAACATAAAGTAAAACACTTTAAACTATTTTAGTGGAAACTGTAAGCTTTTTTGATTATTATTTTTGTCAAATTTTTTTTTCATTAAAAAGTTCCTTTACAAATCAGCAAGAGAAAACATAATGTAAAAAAAAAAAAAAAAAAAAAAAAGACACACACTTTGTATAAGTTGGTTAGCACGCCACGAAATTAAACAATTAGCATTTAAAACTCCACGCGTTGGAAAATTTTTTTGTTATTCCTGACATTTTATTACTTTACAACAATTTATTTAAGACAGCTAGAAATAATTTAACACATAAAGCTGAAACAAATTATGATTTATATATTGCTTTTTTTCTTTCCAATCATACTCATAATTTAATTTGATATACTTTATATCTTAATAGATCAAGATTTTGTAATATTATAATTCATATATTGGTTTCTAGGGATAATTCACAACCAACGTCAGCACACGAATGGACATGTCGATACAATATAGAAATACAGGCTTGGATCGTTGGAAATGTCACATGATCTTAATTACAATCTTAACAATAATTTGTTTGACAAGATTATAGCTGATATTTCTGTATATTTCCCTCCTTAATGAAGGTTATTTAATATATAATATAGTAGTAACCACGTTCACGTTTCTTCTTTTGATTTTTGAGAAAAAAAAAATGTTGGGTGTGGGGAAGGGGGGGGGGGGGGGGGGGGGTTTGTTGATAAAA
>JAUZNK010091203.1:0-10354 GCA_035046665.1 Euphysa ruthae | reverse complement strand
TGACAAATACGTTAGTAACCATTGGACTCCATGAAACCCTGATATGACAAATACGTTAGTAACCATTGGACTCCATGAAACCCTGATATGACAAATACGTTAGTAACCATTGGACTCCATGTAAAATTATTTGCAATGAAACCTTTGTTTTCATGGCTAGACCCAGCGCTTCAATGAAAATTTTATAAAGACACATGCTAACATGCTAACAAAATCAAAAACATAATTTATGACAAAGTTTTGACAAAATCAGAAAATAACATTGAAAAAATCAAAAATTGACATTTTGGACCAAATTTTACATTTTTAGGGGTCTAGGAAAATATGGCAATAGTGGGCCAAAATATACATTTAATGGTCTTTAACTTGAAGGTAACTAAAAGAATCTTTTTTTATTTTCATGAAATAAAATTTTACCTTTAAGTCTAAAATTACAAGATTCAAAACCCTGCTTCATTCGTTTAAACTCTCTTGCAAGAATATTTTTTAAATAATTACAATTAATTACAAGCAAAACCTTACTGATTAGCTTTGACTAGATAAAAATCTCGTCTAATGATTTCCTTAACTTCTCAAAAAAAAATTATTTTTATATTTAACTTAGAAAAATTAATAAACAAACTATAAAATAACTAAAATAGTTTTTCTATACAGTATTAAAAATTGTTGATTAAAAATCACTTGACATTAAATTACCTTAGTTACTCTTCCTTTTAAAACCATATAAATTAAACCAGATAACAGTATCACAGAAAATATATAGCTTGCAATACGTAATCGAAAACTCACTTGTGATCGCTCCCACTAAATGGAAAATCAAATTATGTTTTTACGTAACTGTTATATCTCTATCAACAAGATAAAACTAAAACTAGTTTTAGACATAATGACTGGATGACTACTATAAATAGGGCTGTAAGAAAAACAAAATAATGAACCATATATATATTTAAATAAAATGGGTAACAGGTCATAAAATAAAACTTAGTGAAAAGAAAGACTAATTTTAACAGCTACAATATTTATGTGGTGCAGAATTGTTTCCTTCCTCGCAAAGTTTAAAAAATTAAGTAAATGGATATATAACCTATATAAAAAAAAAAGTAACATTTGCAGAAATATTAGCCTTTTAAATTTTTGCATTTTAAAATTATATTGTATAAATTAAAAAATCTGCATACTGCATTCGGTTTTTACGTGGAAACGCTACCCACATAATCAATTTTCATTAACAGTATTTTTTTTCCGTGCAAGGAAATTAGGTAATTAACGTTGATTAACAAATATGACCAAAAAGAATTTTAAAAACCAAACCTTAGAATTTGAATTGAATTAAAAGGTTCAGAAACCTATTTGAAGAAAAAAAGGACAAGAAATTTCAAAACCATAATTTTTGAAGGAAAAATTATCATATTGAGCTACTACTTGCTATTAATCTTTCAGCGTAAACTTTGAGGAACATTTAAATAAATATACAAAAAATGTAATGACCAAATTTTGAATATAATCTGTTAAAAACAGAAAACTAAATGGGAAAAGGTAAATTCTTTCCTAGAAATGAATAATGAAAAAGAAGATTTATTTTACTATTCCAGACTCAATGTATATTATTAAAAAAATAAATTCTTCTATCTCAGCCATCATCAAGAGTTAAATAATTATTAAAAGTTGTGTATATATACTCTAAAAAAATCTTGACATACCAGATCCAAAAACACTGTGTGTCTGAAATTTTCAACTTCTTCAAAGTGCATCTGAAGAGTAGAAGTACATTGGTAACGTTTTTGTTTGTGTTTAGCTTGTTTTTGTGGATGCATATAAATAGCTGAACCAAATACAGAAGAGTTGGTAGGCAAACAGCCAGCTATTGGCCTGAAAAATAACATTAGCAAATTCATATGCAAACATTACATTAAAATGCTTTCAAAGCAACAGAATAACTAAGAAACTTTAAGAAATAACATAATTAAACTACATAATATACCAAAAAAAAAAAAAAAATTTTATAAAAGGGTGTTTGTGCCTGCATGTATATATACGTATACACATACAAAAATAAATACATGCATCTATGCATGCACGCATGCAAAAACATACATACATGCAATTATACATATTTATTACAGTACCAAGTTATTAGTTTACGTATTATTGAAGATAGAGTGCTTTAACATTTACTACGCTATCAAGCTAAAAAATAATATTATAATATTAATAAAATGAAATCTTAAATTAATGCAATTATTAAAGCAATTAACGATGCAATTCTTTATAAAAAAAACTTACATCATTAATTTCTTGAATAACCACATTAGCATAAAACATGGTGAAATAATAGTTATTATAAATTCTATTTTATTAATCATTATGTATATTACATATATAAATTTTTTGAGTTTACTTTTAAGTCACCCGCCAATCATATTGAGAAAAGATATCCAACAAGAAAGAAAACAGCACAGTTAAAAGCCACCTTGTCAACTTTCTTCAAACACTGGAAAAGTGAGGATAATTTAATTCTTTTACGCATTAAATGTCAAAAATCCTTTTTTCTATTTTTTTATTTTCTAGGTTTATAAAGCGTCTCGCTCAAGACATCTAGTAAATAATTTGACATTGCTACGTAAAAATATAAACTTGTTTAAACAAATTTGTTTAAATCTTTACAGTATTTCAAACTATATCATGGTACTCTGCATTTTTGAAAGTTTTTACAAAATATAGATGGTCCTTCAACTTCACGAAAAATTCAAAAACAAAAGTAATCAAAAAACTTTCAAAAGATGTTGTTTTGAGATCTAAAATCACATATTTTAGGTGCTAAGGACTGTGCCCGATAACACAAAGAGCCGACATAGCTAACTTATTAAGAGCTAATATTTCCTAATACAAAATTTCAACATAATTGTTAATATTTTTATTGATTCTGTACAAATAAAAATATATTCAACATAATTGAATAATAACATTTTGAAAGAAGTAAAATAAAACTCTAATTTTAGAAGGTCAAAAAATTTCTTTTATGGACCTTTACTAATATGCAAAATTTTAAAGGGACTCCAAGGTACTTGGGCGCATGTTGGTCTCTATTTAAGGAATTTTTAAAATAATGAAGAATCCTTTTTATTTCAGCAAAAAAGCTTATGTGGTTCTCAAATTATAACTGTTTGAAGTTTTGAGCTATGGTAAGAAACAGGTCTATTGATGACATCACAGTTACGTATGGCACAAATTGGATATCGCATTTCCATCTATATCTTTAAAAGCATTTACAATTTTTAATTAATTTTTGGTAGGGTGATAGATTTTTTTACTGATTCTGTACAAAATTTGTTAATTTTATCGTTGACAGGTGGCTAGTTTAAAGCTCCTTTATGTTTTTGGTTTATTATTAATAAATAAAGTTTGAATTCTCAAATAACCTTGACATTTTTTGAGGAAAACCTTTATAACATGACAGATTCACATGTGAATTTACTTTGAAAACCGAAAAGCCAAAATAAAGATACTCCACGTTGTCCAAAAACCTAAAAGGGCATGGAACTAACCACCTTTTATAAATATAACCCTTATTTTTGTTTATAATTATTATAGACAGACATCTATCACCCCACCAAACATTATTTAAAAACTGTCGGTACTTGTAAAGATATATATGAAAATGTGATGTCCGAAATTTATCATACGTAACTGTTATGTCATCACAAGGCTTGTTTTAAACAATACCGCAAAACTTCAAATGCTTATAACTCGAGAACCAATTGTGCATTTTTGATGAAATAAAAAGCATTCTTCATTTAAACAACTTTTTAAATAGGAGCCCAACGTGTCGAAATACCTTGGAATCCCTTTAAACCGTTTTTTAATGAACAGATTTCAAGAAAATTTTTAAAACGTTCATTTTAGGCCTAAAATCAACATATTTAGGCATATTTGGGTTCAGTACCGTAAATGTGAATTTTTTTTACAAATTATAATTTTTAATACCATCGCAATATCGTCTTATGAATTTAAGCAAAACTGGACAGACAGACAAAAGGGCAGGCAGAGAACTGCGTCAGCTTTTCTAGGAGTCCAAAAATCAAAGCTTTTCATTCAAATGCTAGCTTCAGTCTACTAACCAATCATTTTTTTAAAGCAAAGAAGAACGAGATCTCTTATAAGCCATATGTTCATCTACTAAATAGTGCTTTATCAGCTAACAAGAACACCTTCTGACTAACAAATGGTTTTAATTTTCAATTAAAATGCTTGCACACAAGTAAGGGGTAACTTAATGGCAGATTAAGACCAAAATAATAATAAAAAACATCTTTGCAGATTTTTTCCATTTCTAATTTAAATAAAACATTTTTTCATGGTAATACAAATGAAATTGAAAATGAAAATGAAATTCCATGACCTTATTAAATTTTTAATTTCCCAAGTGGCAAAAAAGAAAAAAAGACTATCAGCAAGTTCTATGAAATTATATTTTTGTTAACAACACCCACAAAACAATGCGACCCCATGTTATTCATTTTTGATTATAAATCGCATGAATCAACTTAATCTGGATGAATGTTTATTATTTGTGGAGAAATTTTTTAAGAGATCTAACAATGGTTTGCATTTATTTCAAATCAGTAATTATGAGAAACAATTGCTTGATGATTTGAATTTCTATCAACATCAATATTCTATGTTTTTTTCATTTCATTAGAATGATATAAATGTAAACTATTTCCAAACCATAAGCTGCTACAAAAAACTGAAACGATCAGTAGTACAAATTTTCAGGGTTTCAATAACTTTTGTCTAAAATTTTTAGAAATCAGTGTAAGCACTGTATTCACTCCAATTACGAGAAAAATACAGTCAGTGTTTAAGACATAACAACATCATATTGGGTTTACACAACAGACTGGCCTTGTTTGCAACAGGGTCAAGACATCTTGGAAGAAAATATATTGTATGATGTTCCAGTATACGAGCATCCAAATAAATTTTTATCAGCAACTGAGAGCGGAAATTTCTTGTTAGTCAGAAAACTATTTTTGGTACATTATCTTCTTAAAAGTGACTCATACCTTGAGAAAAGTATTGCGGAATTATCAATATCATAAACTATTCAAAAGTCGTATATAACTAACTTTTTGCAAAATAATTTGAAATAAAGTTTTAAACTGCATTAATTAATCACACTGGTTAAGCTTATTAAACAATGGTTATTACTATTTTCAATTTAATAAGGAGAAAATGTAATGGAAAAATTTGTCTAAATAAAACTCAACTAAAATACCACTCTTGTTAACAGAGTAAATCTGTTTGACTATAGTCAAACATTAGCTTTCACCAAATGGAGAGCTTTTCAGACTATAGTCAAACATTAGCCTACATTAAATGGAGAGTTTTGCAAGCTTTAGTCAAACAATAGTGTTCACCGAATGGAGTTTTGAAGATTATAGTCAAACAATAGTGTTCACCGAATGGAGTTTTGAAGGTTATAGTCAAACAATAGTGTTCACCGAAAGGAGAGTTTTGCAGACTATTGCCAAACAATAGTGTTCACCGAATGGAGAGTTTTGCAGACTATAGCCAAACAATAGTGTTCACCGAATGGAGAGTTTTGCAGAGTATAGCCAAACAATAATGTTCACCGAATGGAGAGTTTTGCAGACTATAGCCAAACATTAGCCTACATTGAATGGAGAGTTTTGCAAGCTTTAGTCAAACAATAGTGTTCACCGAATGGAGTTTTGAAGATTATAGTCAAACAATAGTGTTCACCGAATGGAGTTTTGAAGGTTATAGTCAAACAATAGTGTTCACCGAAAGGAGAGTTTTGCAGACTATTGCCAAACAATAGTGTTCACCGAATGGAGAGTTTTGCAGACTATAGCCAAACAATAGTGTTCACCGAATGGAGAGTTTTGCAGAGTATAGCCAAACAATAATGTTCACCGAATGGAGAGTTTTGCAGACTATAGCCAAACATTAGCGTTCATTGAAAGGAGAGCTCTGCTTATTACACCTATATATTTAGAGCAGAAACCTCTGAGGATCACTCATCTATTCACTTTCGTAAAATAAAATCACAAATTTACAGTTTTAATAAAGTTAACAGAATTTTCTTTAGGGTTACCTATACAGCTCTGTAACCGAAACAGCACTATCATTTTTAGTTCCATGAAACAAAAACAAGCCAACTTTGACCAATATTAATATTGAATTTATTATAAGAAAATTACAAATAAAAATTAGAAAAGTCAGGTATAATAGATATATAGATAGATGAGTCATTATCAGTTTTCATAGTATCCAATCAGTTGATAGCATTTAGAGGTACTAAAAGTATTTTTAATAGTATTTTAAAGTCTGATTGGAACATTCAGGGTGCTAGAAAGTGCTAAGACACCCTTAGAGACAGCTAAGAGGTTAAGAAATATTTTCTCAGATTAAAAATGTTTTTTATCCAAAATTAAAATCTTTTAGCATTTCTACAAGATGAAAACAAGTCTTAAATTCCCATATTTATATCCCTAAAATCTAATTCGTGAAAGGATTTCTTTAGAATATAAAATTACCTCTACGACATAAAATTTTTAAACCAAACTTACAATTGAGTTGGGAGTATTTTTCTATTTATAGTCAAAACCACACAACAATCTGCATAAGTACCATTAACAGATACTAAAAATATAAATTATATACAATTTTTAGACTTGCAGCTTTATACAAAAATACCTTTCTTAAATTCCTGGAAAATATAAACTGCTTTTACAGAATCAGACCAGGAATTTTTGTAAGCAGATTCAAATAAAAATTTTCATAAAATGTTTATTCCACTATACTTAAATTTTTTAATTGTGCAGTGCATGGCAAAGTAACTGAACATACCTTTAAGCTTTTGCATGAAATAACTTTTAACAGCGATGTGATGAAAATCTTTCTCTAAAATAAAATAACTTCACAGCTGTAGCAACTTTAAACCAGCAATTTCAGTTCCTTTGATTAAAAAGATTAAAATCACAAAATTTTGAACATGCTTCACCCAAAAAAGAAAAAAATCCTCAGGCCCAAAAAAATGTTTGGAAGGATTTCAAGAAACTTTTGTTTTTAAGCCTTATTCCAGGAACTGGATCTAGGAAGCAAGAATTTTTGGCAGGTGGCCAAAAAAGGTAAAAAAATGCCCGCTATGGTCCTAAAACTTAGTAAAAAATTTTATATTCATTAGAAAAATGTTGTTTTAAAATGACCATAATTTGGGTCTTGGAACTGGGCCCAATAATGTTTTTAAAACGGTCAAAATTCAAAAGTAATTTTCAAACACCAAACAAAATTTAAGCAAATAAAAAAATAAAAAAATGTCATTTTTTGAAAATTTTATTACATGCTTCATGTTTCAGGAAGCAAGAATTTTTGGCAGGCCCCTGTCAAAACTTCTCATAGCTGCAGCAAAACAATCATGTGTATCCTTTTTTCCATGTTTTCTTTGTGAAAAATTATTGGAATTTCCCACAATGTCTTTTAATTCTAAGATTTCCAGCACTAATTTTACAATGCTTTTCAGCATGTTTAATTGTCTCATCTAAATTGTATTAGAAATAAAAAGCTAAAATTATTTGATGTCAGGTTAAATAACAGAATATTTTTGTTTATCCTTTGTGTTTGAGAACCATGTTATTTGGTCAGTGGTGTTTTTCCATGATTACATTCTAACTTTTCTGGAATGGGTGAAATCATTTTGTCAAGATGTTCTGCTAATATACCTAGATTTACTTTTAGATCGAAATATCTGCAAGGAAACTTGTTTTTGAAATTATCCTTGTGATATTTTAGTGTAATAAAATGATTTTTCCAAACTTTCAATGTGTGTGTTTAAGCTATATTTTTGCCTCAACATTAATTGAATGCTCAAGTTTTTCTGAGGATTTTTCTAGTTTTTCATGTTGAGGTCAGAGCTCATAAATGTTGCTTGTTTTTTTTCGGCAAATACAATAATATCTTCTCTTTTTTTTAATTATTATTTATAATTCACACATTTCCTTTACCTCGCTAATTTTTAATGTTAGTTTTACTCTTATTTAGACATTGCTATGATAAAATATGCCATAGGTAGGTTTAAAAGTAAAGATATTTCTGTTTTTTAATAAAAATTCTTAATAGGAAGTCTTTTTTTCAATTCCAGCTTATTTTTCTAGGAAAATACGTTCCTCAAACCTACTCTAGTCGTATTTCTGGTTTAGAAATTTTTTCCTGTAAATAACTGTTGGGTGTTACTGGCCATTTAAATTTTTCTAGTCATATTAAGAGAATTTGCTGTAGACAAAACAAAAAGGTTAATGTTTTATTAAGAATTAGGTATGCTTTGAGTCAAGCTAAAGTAATTTTAAATGCCTATATTTTGCCCTATTTTTTCTACTTATATGGATACTAATATTGATGTTTTACAAAAAGTCTAGTCTAGTTCTTATTGAAAAGAAACATGTTAAAGATGAAGCTGTTTATAATATTTATAAAAAAATTGTTAGTATATATTAACCTTGATTTTGTAATGATTTTTTGTTATATTTCATGTACTATGGCTTAACTAACGTTAAATATAAGATTATTATTTTAATATTATTAATTCAAGATTATTATTGCTTGCTTGCTTGCTTGATTTATTTAATAGTCAAAATGAGGTTGTAGGATATACCTCTATAGTCGATAAGAGCGCTCGCTTTAGCTTTAGTTTTACTAAAAAAAATAATGCATTTAGTTTTATCTTACCTAAATGAATACTAAGTTTTTATCCATAAACCATTCACAATGATTTCAAAAGTTCTTATTTAAAATAAATTCAATGTGCTTAATATCCTTGTGTTGGAAAATAAGTTAGAGAGATCTCTTACAGAAAGTTTAAAGTAAAAATAGACAAAATTCTATCTGACAAAGAACGTGCCATATTCTTTCTCCACTTTTTTTTTTCTTTATATAAATGAAATGCTACAATCAATAAGCTGTGAATTACTTCTCTATGCGGATGACTCTTGTCTTATTTTTATATAACCTTGTGGAACACCACTTATAACTCGTTCTTTGTCAGATAGTATTTTGTCTATTTTTACTCTAAACTTTCTGTTAGAAAGACAAGCCTTGAACCAAGCAATCAAACTTTTAGAATACTTTCATGTACTTTAATTTTTTTAGTAATATTGAATGATCGGTTGTACCAAATGCCTTTTGACGGTCAACTAAAATCATGCCAGCATGCTGGCCTTTTTCAAAGCCCAATGAAATTTTCTTGTGAAGATAGGACAGACGCGTATTAGACGAAAATCCTATCCTAAACACTTTGAAACGATTGAATTTTATAAATAATATTGTCTTTGTTTATAAAATCCCTAGTTTGCGCTTCATTAACATTTTCAAAAATTTTTGAAATGCATGGCAAAAGTGAGTTGGCCTGTAGTTTTTTGGGTCTCTCTTGCCACCTTTTTTATATAATGGAATTATTTTTTCTATTTTGCATTCGTTTGAAAAACTATTAGTATGAATAGAAAGATTTGAAATTTGTGATAGAGGTGCTATAATAGAGGCAGGTCCATCTTTCATAAACATACAAGGAATGTCATGAAAATTATTGTTTGCTAGGCTCTCTATAATAGACTTAATGCTTTTATAGGTAATATACTTAAACTAAATCCAATATTAACATCAAGTGTAGAACATTAATCTGAAATTGTATTAGAAAATTTATGTGATGCTTTTATCTTGAGAAGGTGAATTTTTAGCTTTAGTATATCTAATATCTTTAAAAGATTTCCAGAGTTATTTCGCTCGACCTATGTCTGCCCTTAATTTATTTGTAAGGTGCATCTTTTCCTTCTAATACCACCAAGAACGTTGTATATGGCTTTATTAAATAAAAATTTGTGCACTTAAACATAGTTCTTTTAAATTTCTTATAGAGTTTGTCCCTGAGTTTAATTTTGTCTGTTATTTTTCCATCAAATCATAAACGCGAGTTAATTTTAATTTTAGCGAATCGTAATGGCTCGGTATTATCTATCATATCTTTAAACATTATTAAAAATCAAACAATGCTAAAATGATATTGGTAAACCCTGAATATTCGCGAAAGTTAACCATTGACAAATTTTGACTAAATATTTCAATGCTGTAGTTCTGTAAACTTCTAAATGTTATAAACTTAGTAGTCTCTGATTTTTCTCTGCAGATCTTAATTAAGCAAGTATGTTTGTAAGTAAGTAAGTATGAAAGTAAGTGAGTAAGTAAGTAAGTAAGTATATCAGCTAAATCACGTCAAGTGTCAAATATATGTTTAAAACAAAATGACATTAACATTTTTGATCCAAAATCAATAACT
>JAUZNK010091192.1:0-12484 GCA_035046665.1 Euphysa ruthae | reverse complement strand
TATCAAGCGCTCGACAGTATCAAGCGCTCGACAGTATCAAGCGCTCGACAGTATCAAGCGCTCGACAGTATCAAGCGCTCGACAGTATCAAGCGTTCGACAGTATCAAGCATTCGACAGTATCAAGCATTCGACAGTATCAAGCCTTCGACAGTATCAAGCCTTAACTGCTTAATACTACTTAAAAACATCTTATATAACTCCTTGATTTGTTTTTCAACATGTTCTGCGTTACAGTGAAACAAACTTCAGAAATCTATTGTTTTTATAGGAGCAAATCTGTTATTAGTGAGTCTAACTTTTGCTTTATCATAACCAAATAATCGTAAAGATATGAAAAAAGTTGTCAGTTGTGTGAGAGATTTTGATTTTTAACGGGAACAGCAGTGTTTCTTTATGAAAGTTATTTATCGTTATAAGAACTATGTTAGGAAGGGGTATAATAATATTTTGCTTGTTGCTTTGTAGGCACATGCTAATGGGCAAAGTGTATTTGATGCTATAATACAACACGTCGGGTTGTCAGAAGTTCGCTACTTCGGCTTAATGATAATAAAGGGTAAATATTTTTCTTCAGTTATTGCCTTTAACTTACACAGTTTTGAAATTAGAAAATGTCACTATCTGTGTACAAGTCATATGCAAATTCAATAAGGTATAACCTAATTCTTTAAATTAGCTGTTGCTATATCATAGAACACTTGTAGATAGAACTTTTGCAATGAATATTATGATATATACTTGAATCGAAGTAATCTTTGTCTTTAATCCAGGTGATTGTGCTGAACCAATTAAGCTCTGTATATTTTTAAGCCAAGCATCAAATTCCTTTGCGTATTTTCGTTTCTTTAAGTATTCTAAGGTTGGTGCTGTTCATTTGTTAGAACGTTGATAGTCCGGTTCTACTCTACAATTCTTTTATTCAACTCATCTAAAACAGAAATGTTTAGATGCAGATTTATATTTTGTTCTCTTCACTTCTCTTCAGCTGTAATTCACCACAGGCTATCAATTTTTTTTATGTGAGCCTTGTCTGAATTTTTACCCTTTATTTTTAATGGATTTTCAGATAATACAATAATGATAAAAATTTATTTCTAGTTATTTGGGATTGTGGCCATTTTGGAAATCTCTGGCCGACTTTCATGTATTTGTTTATGTTGATTTGTAATGGCGATCATCTTTCTTTTTATTGTAATTTTGGATTTTTTTCTTCATTAGAAAAATTTTTTGCAAGGTTCAAATTTTCCCTAAAAATTGTTTTTATTTTTATTGTTTTTTATTCAATAAAGGTATTTTAACGAAACAAAGTGTTTTAATTTTTTTTATTTTTTTGCAATAATTTCATAACATATGCACCTTTTTTTTTTTTTTTTTTTTATTTTTCAGATGGTGAACAGACATTTTTAGGGTTAGATGAGAAATTGAACAAATTAGCAAAATACGCCCCTCATTTATGGAGAGACAATGTAAGTTCTATTGATCAAATAATATTTTAAAATAAATAAATTTTTTACAATTCCCCTGCAGTTGCTTTTGTTAGAGTTTGTTTCTATAGACTTGTGTGTTTGGTGATCAATTGATGATTTAAAAATTTACTGAGAAATAGATTTAGTAATAGTTGTTTTACCTAGTAAATTATGATTCTGTTACTCTAACAAGTTTTCTGTAAATCTATTTTTTTGACACAGAATGTTATCCTGGTGTTTTTCTTTCCGATGTTGCCTCAGAATGTTATCCTGATGTTTTTCTTTACGCTATTTATTGTGATTTGATAAAGTGCAAGAAATAGCAACCAATCTAAATCGATTTAATTTTAGCAGGCATAGTTTTTAGTTCATTGCGACCAATAGTTCAGTTATTTTGACTCAATATGTAAATGTGTAAATATTTAATAGTATGTAAATTTGGTGCGGTTATTGGTTATTTTGATATTTTTATAAAAGAAACCCAAATTTGGCATTTATGGTTTAAATGATAATAATAAAAATGATAAAAATTCATTAAACAACCAATGAAAGAATGAAAGGAGATAGCACTGACTGTTTTCTTTTGATCACCCAGTTTTATTATTCATTACGTTTCGTTTTTCAGGGCTCGTGCAACTCTTCGCTAGTATTCACTGTGTTTTTTAGAGTAAAGTATTATGTTGAGAACATCTGTTTACTTCAGTAAGGATTTTCAATTTTAAAATTTTTGAGCCATATGTCGATGGGCGCTAATGTAATCATGTTTTTCCATTTGTTTATTTATTGCTCCGCTTGTAACCATGTTTTTATTTAGAGACTATTTTTTAGTTTAAATCTCTATATTTGGTACTTGGCTTATACATGCATAAATGCAACCATTTAAGGGCTATGAAGACGTAGTTACAATTATAAATGACGATTGCTGTCACTCACAAATATAGAATATAAATTATAAATTATAAATTGTATTCATTCGAATTAAATAGAATCGATGATTTTGACATTTATTGAATTTTATTGTAGCTGAATAAATAAAATGAGAAGTGAAATGAGAATATGATCAATTGCGATTCAGAAAAGCCATTTAGTTTTATTTTCAATGTCTACTGCTTTCATGTTTTTCAAAATAAAATGTTTAATTTTTCAGAGAACAACAAACTCGACACCAATACTACTTACAGCTACGAAAAGATGTTCTTGAAAACAGCATTCGTATCCATGATGATACATCTATGGTGCTAGCATCATATGCGTTGCAAGCAGAACTCGGTGATTATGACAAAAATATTCATGGTTTTGATTACTTTGTTCCGCAACATTATCTTCCAGCTAAGGTAATTTTAAAATTAATACCTAAAGTAAAATTCAGAAATTACCAAATTACATAATATTGGTTTTTCTAAGACTTGTTTACAGTCATTTATATTTGGTTAAAGGGAATTTAGCTCTTGTTTTAACTCTTGTTATTGTGTTTTGATGGTTTAACTGACATTGCAATGCCTTAGCATATCTTCTTTGGTTTTTTTTCAGATATTTGATTAGTGGGACTTTCAGATCAGGGTTGTTACATGTTTGTCTGAGTTTTGATTCAATTTCATGTTTATTTTTTTATTTGCAGTTAAGTTGTCCCATATTCCAGTAATTGTTACCTTATTATGTTGCCCAATCATTTTTGTTAATTTGGGACTTGTTTTATCAACATATTTTTACCTCTTAAAAACAGAGCCTTGTTTTATTAATGTTTACCTCATGAAAAGCAAGTTAAGCTGGCAATCTCAGGTTGTATTTGATAATTAGGCTATCCCGATTTAAATTTTCCTCAAACTTGGTCTTTTTTAACGTGCAATACTGTAAATAGTGTTAACATGCAATACTGTAAATAGTGTAAACAAGTAATTATGTAAATAGTATTAACATGTAATGCTGTAAATAGTGTTAACATGTAATACTGTAAATAGTTTTATAGTATTTTATTTAACCTCTGCCTAAAATTCCTTTGTATTTTTCTTATTTTAGACAATTGCAAAATTAACTGTTCCATACATTAAGAATACTCTACCTGTCATGCATCAATCACATCGAAGTCTTACAGAGGGACAGTCTGAAATTGAATTTCTCAAAGTATGCAGTTTGCATTTAAATGGTTTTAATGAGCTGCACCACAAGTTTTTTTAACAAGATTTTTTATTGAGATGGGTGATTTTTTAAATAAAGGAGGTAAAGTGTGTTAATAAATTTAAAAATCTAGGGGTAGTAAACTGTGTTGATCAGTTCCAATATCCAGGGAGGTAAACTTTGTTAATAAATTTAAAAACACAGGTGAGTAAGCTAGTTTGATAAATTACCAAACAGTCAATTTGATTTTGAATAATAATTTATTCATAGTGAACTTTCTTAGCAAAGTTTCCTCTGATAATAAACTTCTGAATCATCAAGGTTATTATTTCATTTACTTTCACGTGAAATCTACAGAAATTTTTTTACAATACTTACTGCTGTTGTTCATTGATTATATTAAAATGTTAATAATGGTTTTGAACTTTTGAATGGTGGTAGTAACAAATTTCTTAAGTTTTTTTTATGGGCTGGGAGAGTCTTTTCCTGTTTTTTTAGGGGAGCATCTTATGGCATCTAATTTGTTTGTGCCCAACCTGAGCTTGATCTAAAGTAAAAGTTGCGTCTCCTTACCTGCATAATTTGGATCTTCATAATTAGTTATTCTGAAATTTCTGAGCAGAGTGAGCTAACAAAGTTTATTTGAAATTTTTAATTCTTTTTCCAGGAGGCACAAAAGTTAAGTGAATATGGGGTTCTTTTCCATCGTGTCTATAAGGTATGCTGTTACAATTTTTTATCAAATTTTTGTGATATCATAAATTGTTTGACCCAGGTAAAATTTGTGCATATCTGGTTGCTGAAAAGGCTGTAACAGCAAAAAAGATTTTATGCCAAAAGGGTTGGACATTGTTCTGTATTTAGAGTATATATGCATAGCTAGATATATGGAAATTCATTTGGTTTTATATGTATATATTTTTAAAATGTCATATGACTATGTCATGTTTTTGACGAAGGTAGATATTGGAAATTTGCAAAAATATACAATATTAATTAAAGTTTTTTACTCAGAGTTTCGTATCGCTCACGTATTGTTTTCATATGCTTGATGACTGAAATTCTTTCTATAGTGTACATTATAGCAGTTTCTCTGTTTCTAAATATGTTTTATATTGTGAATTTTTTAGTGTTTTTTACCAAGAGAGTGCTCAAGATACATAGATAAAAAAAACTTTGAGAGGTAGATAAAAAATTGATTGCTTGAATTGAATTGATTGAATCATCGGCATGAATGTTATTAATTGTTTATTAATTGTTACACACAATTTTCGCAATTTTCACTTCAAAACTTGCTGTGTAACAGTTTCTTGGAGAGATTTTTAAAGGTCAGGTCAGGATATTTTTTTATTATTGTCTTGGTCTTCATAATGCTTCTCAGAGTGGTGATTAGGCATCATAAATCTTGCTGTAGCCATTAGAAAATAATATATATATATTTTTAGAAAGAAATCAATAAAAAAATACCATATAATCTTGGAGTTTGTGTACGTGGTCTTGTTATATATGAGGTAGGTTAATTGTTTCTGAGTCATACTTGCCATAACAATATCTCTTTAAAATAAATATGTATATAAATTTATATATAAATATATAAATATATTTACATATTTATATATAAATATATTTCAAAAATTAATGTCAAATTATGCATAGCGCAAAGTTATGGTTTTAAGCTGTTTTAGATCTTTTCTTATGAAAGAAAAATCATGTTTCTTTGCATTTAAATCAAAAATAATAACAAGAATCATTAACAATTAACTCAGATGAATCAAGTTAATCTTGCGGGCTGGTCATAGGTTTACATAGGTTTCTTGCATGTATCTTTCCAACAAATTCCATCGCGTCATATTAGAAGTGTCCCTAAGTCAGACCCTTGACAGTTTAAACTATTAATACCATTTATCTATTGGTTTATATCATGGGTTTGAGCAATTATATTAATGGCATTCCATTTTTTTTTTACTTGAATCGATTTATATTTTGAGTTTTATTCATGCCACTAGTATTGAGTTATATAGATCAGCAGAAAGAATTTTGATTCTTCCTTTGTCAATCAGCATGTAAAGCTGACAAGAAAAGAAATGCCTCTTGTACTCTGGTTGGGGACACACCCCTTTTCAAGGATGGAAATATTCCGGATATTCTTGGATTTCCAGATATTTTCGTGATTGTAAATGATTTCCGTGATTTTTTTACAAATAAAGATTGTAAAAAAATAATGTGGAATGTTGGAGCGGAAGATATTTTCATCCACTTGATATTGAGAGAAGGATTTGTTAAGATGGAAGGATTATCTGGACTACATGCCATAATATAATTTGTATAATCATTAACAATATATAATCACCCTAATCAACACATAATCATTAACAACTAGGTTAACTGAAGGCTAACAGAATGTATGCAAAATATGCACGCTTTTAAAGCGCGCAAATGCAGAGTGTCTGTCTATGTCTGATAGTAATAGCAAAGCTAATCTGTTTTACATAAATAGAACAGCTTGATTTGAAATTTTAATTTGTTTTACATGTTTTTCTTAAAGAAAATATATGGTGGTTTCATGCATAATAAAAATAAATAGTAAATAATATGTATGATAACAAGAATGCAAGATTTCCAGATTTGTGTGTTTGTTAAGTTAATTAAAATTCCGCATCGGAAAACTGAACAAAAAGTGTCGTGAAAAAAATTTTTTTTTTAGTATCTTAGTACATACTTGTTAAAACATCGTGTAAATACGAATAGGTTATTTTGCATAAATACATCGAATATCCATTCCTTTAAATAGCATTGTTAATCTGCATACTTTTAATATTTTTGGTTTAACTGTATTTTGTCATAACCTTGGATACGCATTAAATATGCATAATTATTAAGAAAGTAGAAGATTTGTTTTCTTTTATAAATGGAATAATGTTTGAATATAATAAATTATGTCAAATTTTTTTTATATAAAATTTTTTTGCATTTGCCTGGTTGAAAGTAGTCTATAAGTGTTGTAAAATTTCGATCTAGCGCTTTTGAAGTTTTAATTTTTTCTCCGCGCAGCACAGCCATGGTGCCCTGGGAAGGGATGAGGAAGAGAAGGGAGGGATGGGATTTTACCGGATTTTTAAAAAACCATGACTTTCAATATATATATATGTGTGTGTGTATATTTTAGGAGACTGGACCTGTTCGTAACCCTGTGTGTAAGCATCCTTGGGCAAAGATAAAAAAGATGTCATTTAAGAGAAGCAAGTTCATAGTAGAAGCAGATACCCCAAATATCAATCATGCAAAGATGACTTTGTACACAACAAATTATAAAAGGTTTTAATTTGGTTATTTTCAGGAATCAACATTATTTTGATCATACTGATATACTTTACTGCCAGAAAGTTCTAATGTGACTTTTAATACTATTTTGAAGCAGGGTAAAAACATCAATGCAAGGTATTTTAAGTATAATTTTTACAGTCAATGTCTTGATTAATTATCTTTAGATCTCGATACTTACTGAAAATTAGTTCTTCTTTCTTCAACTTCCAAATGAAAATGGCATCTAAAATTGCAATGCTGCCAGAACTTTTAACACCAGGTATTTGTTTTCATTGGTGTTTTAACTCCTACGCACACTTTCCCTAATTATTTTTCTTTTTGCTCAAAATTTTGTATACTATTAAGAAAGTTTTATTAGTATTTTGATATGATGTATGATTTGGTCTTCTTTGTTATTTTGGTATGATGTATGATTTGGTCTTCTTTATTATTTTGATATGATTTATGATTTTGTATTCTTTGTTATTTTGGTATGTCAAAGATTTAAAAGTTTTATTGGCTGTGATACATGTTTATTTGGAATTTTTTATATTTTTAAATTCCAGTTCTGCTGAAATATTATTTCTAACGACTTTAACGCACATCTGTCGTTTTAAAAAAAAGATCTAGTGGGCTTGGGAACTAGAAATCAAATTCTTGACTAAAAATCATTTTTTTCTTTTTTAATTTCTTTACTTCTCTTTTTGAATTTTACCTATGGAATAGTTCAAAATATACTAACCTTTAAATTTTTAATCTTCAAACAATAACAAAATTTTTAAAAAGAAATTTTTTTTAATTAATTTCATATTTCATGGATAGTTTAAGGATGTTTGTAATGTAAAAGTAGAAAGGTTTTTTTTTTCAAGAGCAAATTTGAAAAAATCTGATTTTTATTTCTGTTTAATAATTAAGTAGAATTAGAGATATTATATTTATTCACAGCACATTTTATCTGCTTTTATCTGTTGTATGAAAATGATTTTTTACCTTGCTAATTTATTTGCTCATGATTTTTCAGGTTTGTGTTTTGTTTTCGCAATGGTCCATGTGCACCATAGGTCCTAATGTTTGTATTATGTAATGTTTTATATATTTATTTATTATATTTTATATTTTATAAAAACTATATATATATTTTTATTTATTTTTTTTTTTTTTTTTTTTGCCTTGTGGTCATTTGTCAAAAACTCTTTTTCTGTCTGTCTGTTTTATGGCGCCACCATAGAAAATTGGTTTGAGTCTGATGCAATCAGACTGTCTTTTAAAAGTCCTAACAAACTAAAATTTTGGTTTTAATATTTCTTTTAGTTTTCTCTCTTGGTCTCTTTTATCAATTTCATAAGCTGTATCTTCTTATTATGACAGAACTAACATTTTCTCTGTAAAATTATTTTCCAGTTTTTTTTTTTTTTTCTCTTTATTGTTTATCTTTTCATAGTAAATAATCACCAAAAAACAACAGGTGTAACAAAATAGACTGAAATTTTGTTCACTCATCAGACCAATAAAAGTATGAGCCTAGCTTGGCTTGTCAGGTTAACTCTCACACACTTAGCAACAAATATTTCTGTTATTATTTTCATTTTCACCAATGATAATCTACTTGTTGTTGCTCTTATTTTTTTTGTGAAGTCAGAGAAACAAAGATTTTTTTTTTTTGGATCCATATGGTCTCCTCTCATTTTTTTCAGTTTAGAAATATATATAGTTATAGCTTTTTCAAAAATTGCTAATTTTTTTTGTTTTGGAAATAATTTGAAGTTAGAGGGTCTGGCTTTAAAAACCATTTTAATGGAAAAATTGAAATCACCATCGTAACTTAAATATAAAATTATAAAACAAACCGTCAAAAAACTATTTGCAAAAAGATTCAATAAAATGTAGATTTAATACTTTATGGCTACCATCTAGAACATAAATTTCTTATGAGTCAAATAACCATGATACAAACAAGGAAAATGAAATAAAAAACAAAATCATGTAACAAGTACAGTTATCTCAATTCATGATAGATTTATCAGAGTCATCAGAATTCATTCGTTTTAAGCTGTAGCTCCCCTGTCTACAATCGTGTCTTGAAACAACGTTAGTCTATAAACAAACACAAACAAACAAAAGCAAGCGATTTTGAATTTATTAAAAGCTGACATGAATATTTAGTTTTTATTTGGAGTTTAGGCAATGTTAGCTTACCTTACATTTTATTATGTCAACCAGACCATATAAGTGAACTTATGAAAAAAAATTTCCATTGGGCATGGAAAAAATGTTATAAAAACTCAAATTCATTTTTATCTGAGCAAGAACTTGCAAATCATGAGGCGATCAAGAGAGTTTTTTTTTTTTCAATGCGTTGTTTTAATGCCAATGTTATGTATTTAATGAATTTATGTATTTATTGAATTAAGAAAAACTAGAAGGAAAATATTAGCCTTGAAGTCTCAAGCTGCTTTTAAGAAAATGAATGCAAATTAAAATTTTTAAGAAAATGAATGCAAATGGTACAAATTATAATCAATAATAGGTACAATTACATTGAGTATAACTGATAATTAAATAAATAAAAATAAAAATTTTCATGATCAATTAGAGAGCCTTTGTCTTGCAGATTTCATTTCTAACTAAATTGATAATAAAAATTAAAAATATAATTATAAATACTTATAAGAGCAATATACTAACTGATTTAACAGTCAGAGCAGTATCAAAAGAAAATTACACAATTCCATTATCTGGTATTTTTTGTATATCTTAAAAATAACTAATTGTTTATAGAAAAACTTAGAACCTAATTTTTGATATTTGATAATTTAATCTCATCATATATGGTATTTGAATATGTAATCTCATCATATATGATAATTGGTAATGTAATCTCATTATATAGTTAAAAAATTAGAAATAATTTTGTATTTTTTAAGAAGTTATATCTAACTGATGATCTAACTGAAGACAATACTTCTTATATAGTTTTACGTCCATTTTCCATGCTAGACTGCAAAGAATAAGGACAAAGGAGGAGAAGGGGGTTAATTGATAATTAGTTAATTAACCCTCCTCTCCTCCTCTCCTTTTAATCACACAGTACATTGTTATGTTAAAATGCATAGAATTTCTTTGAGGCAACAAAAAGTTTATTTACATACTTGTTTTTCTGACTAATAGTTACAAAATAAAAAATCTGTTTGTCATCATTAAATCATGTGTAGCTGTGATGAATTATAGAAAAATATATATATATATATATTTGTCGATGTTTGATGGAGTTATGCTAATTATGCTAATGCAGTTTTAATAATAGTTAGGATAATTAGTGATGCAAGTTTTTTTTTCTAAAAGTGCGTAATATTTCCACCTACGCCTTTAAATATAAGCATGGATACAATGATTTGCTTTGCATTAAAATTTTTTTTTCTGATACTCATTAATACAATATTTAGAACCTGTCTTAAATCCTATCCCACCTCCATCTGTACCATCTGTGCGTGTAGATACTGCATCAAAGCAACCTGTTGATGCTCCAAAACCAACACCAGCTAAACAACCAACACCTATGAAAGATTCACAAAAACCTGAGAAGCCAAAACATGAGGTGAGTTCATTTTTTCAAGTTTATGGACATATATCCTAAGAATTAAAACCAGAATATTGCTTGGAATACTTGATTGGTTCCTCATCTTAGTCTTGCATTTAAATTGTTTGTTGCTATGCATTATTCAATGACGACTATTTGCAAACATTTAAAAAATTAACTAACAGTGCAGTGTGTTCACGCTTGGTACAGGCTTTTTAAAGATGGCCTCTAATCTTTTGTTTCAAAATTACTTGAAAGCAGTGTCTAAAAATTAACTTTCTTTTTTAACTTGTGCTTTAACTGAAAGTTTCCAAAGTTTGTTTTCAACATAGACATAGTAAATATAAATATATATAAAAACACAAAAATAAATAATAAATATACATAGCCATTTAAAAACATTTTTAGTTGTCTAGCTACACTTGGGCATGTTTGGAAGCATCAATTTGAAATTCACATTGGAATTCAAATTAAGGGTAGAAATGGCCTAAAATTAAAATTAACAATATTTTGTTTAATATAACTAAAGTTTAATTCAAAATAAAATTATATGTAAATTAATGAAGCAAACAATTAATTTCAGACAGAGGTAGACGAACATATTAAAGGTGGAAACAATCAGATTGCGGAGGGATTAGAAATGGTGGAAATAACTATGGAAGAAACATCCAATGATATGCATGAGAATGCAAAGGATATGAGAGAAGATGTTGCCGAGGCACCTCTGCAAGATAATCCAGAGAGCCAAACAAAGGAGACGGGTGTTACTGATGAGGGTGTAACAGAGGAGGGTGTAACAGAGGAGGGTGTTTCCAATAAAGGCTTTATAAAAGAGGATATAGCCGAAGATTCTAAAGCTCAAACTTCAGAAGTTTAATTAAATTTAAAATAATAACTAAATTATCATAATGTTTTCATTAGCCCATATGTTATAAGTATATACCTAATTAAACAAAAAATTTTACTGACTTTTTCTGTGTTTGATTGAATATTTTCTCCCTTAAATGCAAACTTAAACTTAATCTTTGTGATCAATAACCTGTTCTAAAATATTTTTGATATAAAAAGTGCATTTTTTCATCTTTTTGCGAAATGTTAAAAAACATCATATCAAGAAAATCCTATTTTAATTATTTGGAGTTATTTAATGGATTCTGAAACTATAAATAACTCTACCTTTTAACTTTCCATGCAATGTGCTTTTGATCTACCTAGCATAATGGAAACATTTTGATGATATAATCATGTAAAGAAATGAAAGTGGATATGCCAGTCAAGTAAATATACATCTAAATTTAAAATATTTCTTTTCTTGATGCTTCATAGAAATAAATTTCAGAAAGTGAGATCAAAATAAATATTCAAAATAAATATACAAAATAAATATTGTTCATTTTTTTAAACTTTCATCTTATTAACTTTCGAGCAGTTTTTTTGAGCAAGGTGTATGACTGGCCTAGCATTTAAATAAAAAAGATATTAAAGTACATAAATATAAATGGGTAAAAGCAAGTTATCTTATCAATACGATAACTTGCTTTTCCTTTTTGTCTTTATGAAGCATTCTTAAAAACGCCCAATCATTTGGAAGGTTCATATTCTTGCAGCAGCAACACGACAAGCAAGGTGAGAAGGTTAGTACATATCTTCGTAGCTATGAGTTAACGAATTTAATTGGATGAGAACTTTGTTCTTAATAAAGAAATAAAGATTAACAAACATGAATTATATGAGGTCATACATGAATTAGTTCCTTATAATTATCTTGTTTTTCTTAGTTAATTAGTCATTAGTTAATTAAATTTAAATTTGTTTAATTTTCATTTTTCAAGGTAATCCATAAAATTTTAAAAGTGGAGAAATAAAAATGTTCAAATAAAATATAAAATGAAGATAGAAAAAAATTGAAATAAAATCTAAAAAATTTAAATAAATCATATTAGATTTTTAAATAAATTAATTAATATAATACATCTTTTTATATATATATATATATGTATATGCACACACACACAACCACA
>JAUZNK010091181.1:0-12485 GCA_035046665.1 Euphysa ruthae | reverse complement strand
GGGTCGTATTCTGTATCAATGAGCATAGTTTTAAACCTGGTGTACAACTATTTCTGTAGTCTTTTGCGAAAAAAGGATCACAGCAGCTTCTAACATTCTTCTGCTCCAAATTTGTATTAAAAAGTCGTATATATGTTATTGAGATTTAGTTCAGTTCTCCCGCTCTTCCTTTGTTTTTTTTTTAGGTGCTAACCTGGGTGAAACAACAGTCGTTTGATCAATAACAGTGATTGTTGTTTTATTTAACGTGGGGAACCAACAAATTTCGAGAAAATATTTCCAGATGGGCCCACGTGATGGGTCTTGGAGTTCTTACAACGCCCATTTGAGCATACGAAATTCTTTCAACGAAACAACCTCATCATCGAGCCGTTAGATAGCAACAGTCATAATTACATTTTTAGAAATATATACATTTCCAATACTGTGTTTTCCGTGTTGATTTATGTTTGATCCCCACAATTGTTAATGGTCGATTATTCCGTAATGTAGCTGATGTAAAATGTGTGGTTTTTGGAAGCAACAAAATGAAAAAGTATGCTTTAAAACCCTGTTACAGGCACTCTAAGTAAAGTCAATTACAAAAATTTTTCCGCACAGCCCAACTATGGTGGGCTGTGCTGGGAGGGTTTAGATGTAGGCATCACCCTCAAAAAAACCTGCTTCCGCATGTAAAACATTTATCTGCAGGATACTTGATCTAATATTGAATCTCTCTGCTGATAAAGATTTATCGACAGGAGAGTTGATCTAATATTAGATCATTCTGATGATGATCATGATCTAATCAAGTGTTCCTTGCATACTGACAGCGTAATAACTTTGATACTAATAAGCGATTTGTAAATATAATTGCTTTTATGTATAATGTTAATGAATATCTACCATTTAAGGTGGACGATTTTTCAGATTGTGTATCCCGCACATAAGAACACTATACATTTTTTGCACAGGGAAAGCAATCTCATCGACATAATTTTCGTCGCTGTATATTTTCAAATCCCGGTTACTTGTTAACTTGTGTTAAACCTTACAGTTTATACAATTCTAATGAACCTATTTTATTTTCAGACATAAACTTTGAGTAATTTCTGTCAGCCAGTTTGGAACTTTCTTGTCGCGCATTGCAAATCTTTTATTAATCGGAATTGTCAAGCTCAATTTTCTCAAGTATTTTCTAGCAACATTATAATGACAAAGGAAGAGTGTGATATATTTCAAACATGTTATGATATCAGTGGTTTCTGCACTATGTGTAATTCAAATATAAAAATCTTATTTTAAGTTACTTTCTGACCTTGATTTAAAAAACTGTGATAATATTAAAAGTTGGACTCTATTGCTGAGTCCATCGATTCGCAATAAAACAATTCAATGTTACTTGTGTGAACGAGTATACAAAGCTGCAATTGAAAACTATCGTTCATCAAAGTTATTTTTATTAGAATTTAGTTCAAATTCAAGTCGGGCCTTAAGTTTTCTGCCAATAGTTTTTATTAACGGACATGAGTATATATTAAATGCCATGGTTTGTAGCAGAGGGATGCATTTCACGTGCTCAATTTTAAGCAATGAAAAGTGGGTTTTTATAAATGGTTTAGACTCTACCATAAATAAATTTGATAATATAGATATGTTATATCAAAATTAAGAAGGTTGGTTTTTTGGTGTCTATGAATGAAATGTTGATTTTACTGTTAACGACTCAAAGTCATTTGAAATAAATAACGATAAAATTGTGTTAGAAAATTTCATGGAATATTTTAGGCTTAAGCACAGAAATAGTAAAAAGAGGAGAAATTATTATGACACAAAAAACGTGAAATTAATGCAAAGCGGCGAGTCGATTTTGAACTAAGAAAGGCTGAAATTAATTGTTCCCCGTAGAGAAAGATGTAAACTTGCACCAGGAAAGCAGAGAAATATACCAAAATCTAAGAAAATCAAGCCAAATAAGCCTAATCTGGATGAAATTTAAACTAATGAACCTACTTTAGATACACCAAAACAAAATTTACTGAATGAAGCTGAGTCGTGTAAACGTAAGATTAATGAAAATGATGAAAAACTCGAGACAGATATACTAAAGACAGATAAAATTGGGTAAACGAAGTTAGGTCATGTAAACCTAAGATTGATGAAATTAAGCCAGATAATATTAAACCTGACAGCACTAAGAAATGGAGCATTAGGTCGGGTAAAACCAAATCTGATAAATTTGAGCCAGATAAATCAAATACTGTTAACCCTAAGTCAGACAAGATCCACTCTAATAAACTTAAGACAGATTCTCAAAAACAATGACATTCTTCTTGGTACAAGTTCACTAAAGGAAAGTTCATTCCAAACAAAGTTGATATTCAAAAGGAAGATGTTGTGTTAAGTCAAAAAGTTTTGAAACCACAAGTAGAGAATTGGATTTTGGGTGAAAACCGTTTAATAAGTTTAGGACTGAGAATTTAGCCAGCTTTGCATTCCCTACGCTTCCTGATGGAAAAGGTGATCCAACAAATTCGTGTGTTTTAATAAACATCTCTAAAAGTGAAACTGAATCGTTTGCAGAGAAAATTAAACATTTTATTAAGTATGGTGAAAAAATAATTAATTGGTATATACGTTTGCAGCTCATCCCTGATTTGCATTTTAGGGATATAACGTACTGTATAGAAAGCGTCTCTGGGGTCAAAGTACTTTTTATCTCAAGCAAAATCCTGGCGAAGCAAATTTAACATTAGAACAATTACAAGCGATAGTAAATTCTGGAAATTATAATTTGATCGTCAAAAAAATGTGAGCTAAAATTAATGATAAGTCATTTAGGCGCGCCAAACCATTTTTTTACACTGTCTTGTGCTGAATTTCACTGGCCAGAATTTCATAGAATGCTTAGTCATAATGTTGATTGTGATTTCAAGTGTGCTTCGTGACAATATAGTTAATAATCCCCATTCGATTGATTGGTTTTTTACTATAAGGGTTGAGAATTTTCTTAAACATTGGCTTTATTCTACTCTTGATGCAGCATGGCATTGGTATAGATTTGAGATCGCTACAATTCATTGACCACGGTGCCACGGTGTTTCTAAGTTGCCGTTATTAGCTTGGGCGATAACAATCCATAAATCTCAGGGACTAACACTTGATAAAGCATGGGTTAACATCCGAGAAAAATTTATTGGTTTAGCCTATGTAGCTACATCAAGAGTTAAAAACTGAAATGATCTAATGATTGCACCAATGACATTTGACAGATTGAAGGATATAAAAAATAACCACTTTCGTGTTTTAGAAGAATTGAGATTTAACGGTCTTGCTATTAAAACTATGCAGTCTTCTTAAATACACTGATGTTGTTATTTTAAAAAGTTTTATTTAAATAAAGATAAATTTTAAATTTTAAATTACTTTAAGTGTGAAATTAGCTGCACTAAAGCTTAAAATACTGCAAACCTTCTGGGTGCAAACATTTCTGAATTATATTCAAATTTTATTATCACATAATTTTCCATATCTAACTAACTTTCTTATTTAGGCGACGTTCATTTAGCTACTTAATGTTAAAAGTCGTTTCTGTAATTCTCCCCTCGCACATGGAATGTTTTATCTGGTTTAATTTAGTGTGGAGAGTGCTTCAAAATCATCAAAGAAAAATCAAGCCTGAACCCTGGGACAAACTTGAGTTGCCACCTGTAACGCCGTCAAAGTCTGAAACATCAACTATTCTCACTGCACCAACTAAAACAAAAAGTAGAAGCAACACGTTAACTCCATCAAAGCTGTTCGCTGTGTCACCAGCTGAAATATACTTTGAAGTAACACTTCCACTCTATTTTACTCAGGCCTTTTTACAGGCCAACCGTTTTGCATGTTTGGCTCACAATAACGGTCTTACGAAATGGAGCACCATGCTGTTGGTTTTATCAAAAAAGTCTCTTTTCGTTCTCAAGATATAAGCGTTTTTACTGAAATTGAAAGTGAAAGCTATGACATCGTCCAGGTGACCTGAATGACATCACATATTGTAGAAACTGGCACCTTTGCATGAATTTTGTAAATACTTTCATGTCATAATGAACCATACACACCCACCCTTTAAAAAAAAGGGGGGGGGGGGGGGTGAAAGTTGTTTTGCATGAATTTAGAGGTTCATAAAGACAAATGATTGACATGTTATCAGCAGCAAATATTTACAACATATAATATTAAAGGGACTGGGCACTGTAAAAACCAGTTAGGTTCGAATGAAAGAGCTTGAGAAATTATCCAAGAATCTTTTTATTTTTTTCGAAAAATTCTCATCCGTTCTCAATTTATGCTTGATCGAAGTTGTAAAGTAGCTTACGACATAAATTAGTATTAGATTTTTTTATCTTTATAACTTGTAAAACAATAATTATAACATGTAAGACAATAATTATAACATGTAAAACAATAATTATAACATGTAAGACAATAACTATAACATGTAAAACAATAATTAAAAAAAAAGATAACTAATATATAAAAGTACAAAAGTTTCGAAACAGTTCCTACGCTAGGCATGGAAACGTGATTTTACCATATGGCTCCTATGGAGGAGCTGCTTCGGTAAATAAAAAGTATAGCTAGGTAACAAATAATAATATTAAAATATCAGAAAAAATAATTGTATAAATATAATAAAATAGCTGTAAATTGAATCTAAGATGTATTAGTAGGAATGATGCGTGGATATGAGCATATATATAGAGGTCCTGTGAAACGTTTAGGTCTGAATTAGGTAATCGATAACAAAGGTAAGGAATTTCCTGTTTATGGCCCCATCAAATTTGATGCAGCTGTATCGGAAAGTGTGTGCTAAAAATCGGAACTATAAGGAAAAACAGAATAAGTTTTTATGTCACTAGGACACTATAGGATATTTTGTGATGTCACTAGATTTTCATGGTCTGACTCATAAAATGAATATGATAACTTCAATCTACACTAATTGTTTACACAGTGCTAATTACAGAAATGCAAAATGCAATTTTTCTCATTTATAAGTTATCTTCTTCAATCGATCATTACTTGAGAACGGATGAGAATTTTTCGAATAAGTAAAACAATTCTTGGATAATTTTCCAAGATGATTCAAAGCATGAGCCTAACTTGTTTTATAGAGTTCAGTTCCTTTAATAATAATGATTAATAATAATGATTAAAAACAGATACTCGCTACAGAAGTTAAGTCAGTAATCAAGGGCAAGGACATATACTTTTTTAACAAATATAGCGATGTGTCTGAATCGCCGGAAAAATTTGGTTATTCATTTGATGACGCAATGGCTACGCCACTTGTCGATATACAAGAGATAGGAAACGTTCCTTGTATGGTAGGAAAGATAAAGTTTAAGGAGCCAGTCACCACACGAACCTATATGAAGGACAACAAGACAAAAACAGAGAAGTTGAGAGAAGCTGTAATAAACGATGGAAGCGGTGAAATGGCGATTTCGTTTTGGGGGGATCACTGTGAAGTCCCCCAAAAAGGAAAAGTGCTGCAAATAGTAAACTGTAATGCGAAAGAGTTTAATGACTCACTAACATTATAAAAAATCAAAACTTAAGAGGATAGTGACTTAAAACTGCTTAGTTTCGTAAAAAGTATTTTTCTCGATTTGGTCATTTGAAGATTTTTTTGGATTGGTTTTCGCGACTGACATATGGATGATTTTTTTGGATTGATTTTCGCGACTGATATATGGATGATTTTTTTTTCAAAGAGCATCAAGATTTCCTTTGTTGAGGAACCGTAGAAAATTTGTGGAGTATCATTTACCTTTACTAAATTGACATTTAGCTTTTGTTTAAGTAAACTGAATTTGTATTTCTGTCAAGTTTTTCTTAATGGAGTATTTTTCTGTGATTAAATAGAATAGACGATATTTTACGACTGCATGGCTACCTATCCTATCATTTAGTGATTTGTCAGCAACCTTCATGCTAACTCTGCAACTTATGTACGATTCCTCAACAAAGGTTTTATAATCAGCTTATAATTCGTGGTAATTATTTATGTAAACTAATTGTTCTTTATTCATACATTCACTTGTTTGCTTAGTAAAAAATCTCATTTCTGAAGGTAAAACCGATTTCTTTAGTTTGAGATAAGAAAATATTTTTTGGAAGTTGATTTTGCGATTCATCGAAATTTTTTCAATTTTTATGAAATTTAGTCCGGTTGTTGAACGATATTTGGTACAGATGTTCTCTAATGTATGCAACAGTTTTTGTGAAATAGCTTATATGTTGAGTCAACACTTTTTTCGAAACTTTAAACTGTTTTATCTCAAAAAATACACATTATCTGCAGTAACCATGACATTTTCAAAAACAATAGAAAATTAGCTGACTTCCTTAATTCCGTCTTAATTTTTATTTTAGGCTGTCAAATCACTCGAGGCAATTAAAATTTCCTTATTTTTTATCAACTTTGGATAACTTTACTTCTGCATTTTTAATCCAATTTTCGGTAAAACGCTGAAAACATACGGAAAACCTGCTTACTTTTTGGTATTATGACTGATAATAGCCTAACAGATAATTTTAGGCCCGAAAACTACAAAATTATTTTGTAGTCCAGACTTCAGTGAACCCTCGATTTTGCAAGGGTCCAAATAAGTTGTTCGAGAAGGAGAAAGGGAATTGGGGACCAAGATGTACTGTTAGAGATAGAGAGGTTTTTCGAGATATAAAGGTTTGACTGTAATTCAAAACTTTCGCAGGAATATAATTTAGCGGTCCGATGATTTTAAAAGTAGAAAATGTATTTTGTACAATATTTAAGTTAAGGACAAATAATAAGAAATTTGGCGGCTTATTCCAGGAAAAATGAATTTTCTTAACCCTACAAAGGTTGGGGGTATTTTAGAGAGAAACAAATGGGGGATAGGGGCGTTAGACATTTTTTGACCGCTATGTCTGAAAATTTGCAGGATAGTAGGTACTATAGGGTGTTTTCTAACAGAAAATTTAAAAATATGTGTATATAAATTTTCGCAAACGTCAGCATTATTAAAGACACCAATGGAAAAAGTTAATAAAAACCCTGATTTTCGGCGCAAAAAAAAATTTAAGCGCAGCCTTAAATCGTGAAAAAACGGTAGCCGCGAAAATAAGATTTCGCAAAAGAATTTTCCCCTAAGGTAGATTTTAGTTTTTTACCGGAAATGGTGAACTTCGTCTGTGCTTAACAGAATTTACCCACCCCTATATTTTTTTGTCAAGCTAAAAAACTCCATCAAGCTAAAAAATTAAAATAGAAAGGGTAGAATAACCTTAGATACGAGTCTACTACTTAAATCTGATGTCTGGAAATCAAAATTTCATATCCGGTCTATAAACAATCAGTTTTTGTCGCCTGTATTTCAATAATTTTCGAGTAAGTCTAAACGATTAATAGAAAATTAAACACCCGATGCTCAGGTCAATCCTTAGGTTTCTTATAAAAAGTGTATACCTTATTCACATCAACTTTAATTTTCGCCCCTTTTTAATTTAAATTGGTGGGGCAATCTAGCCACGCTACAGCTGTTTTATATTTTGGTGATATTTATCTTTTCAGAGCCAGCTATTGTCATGTAAATTTGATTCCTCAGGATAAATTTAAGAAAGGAAAATGCAACTTTAATGTCCCAGAGGTGCATTTTTTTCCAAAATCTAAATATATAATTTTTAATATGTGAAAACTATTTATTGGAAAACTTTTCTTTGTTTTAAGTCTGTTTTTAAACGAGCTGATTTATATTACTTACCCATCATACCTTTTAACTGTGCTTTAAAACACTTCTGTAAATTATTATTCAACAACATTGGTTTTTATACAAAAATTGCTTCGTTGCGGTTTGGGTTACATCACTGTTTGTTATCACGCTCTGCAGAGCGTAATAAACAGTGTCAGCAGAATGTCATTATAGCATAACTGGTAGATTAGAACAAAGCTGAAGTTATAGCTATATTCGAGACAGATGCAAGACATGTTAAACATGATTTTAAAACTTCATAATTTAAAAGTAAAAACGTTTTACCAAGAAATTCACCATTTAGAAAATAATAAAATAAATTTCGGTACTCTTCTTTCAATCCAACCACCCCCACCAAAAAATATTTTTTTAGTTTAGATAAATGGTTCTAGGAAAATTATCCCACCCAGATAATACCGACCTGGAAAATTCTCACACGGAAAGTTCGCACCCGGAAGATTTTCACCCAGAAAATTCCCACCCGGAGAATTTCCACCCATTAAACATAGCACCCATTATTTTTAGTTTTTTTTTTGTATAAAATTTTATACTGTAATTTTCGCGAATTTGTGTAAAAATATCTATAATTTTTAAAGGCTAATTGAAGCCTATCCCACACTGAATTACTACGAAGATACCTACATTGGACAATTACAAAGTAATGCTCCAAGAGGATACCTTATGTTTGAAGTTAGAACTAGGAGCATGTTCCACTATACAGAAAATGTACTACTAAGGACCAAAAACAGCGTCACCTAGCATCATGTCACCCTATATTTTGGCGCCTTTTAGATCTTCTCAAGAGAGAAGAAAGTATTATTAGTGTGGGCATGACTCAACATCTAGCAGGACGTCAGCCGCCAGCGCATAGAAGGAATTACTAGGATTGCAATAGGCGTATATTGATAATCGCCGTCGACCACCCTAACCGCCAAACAACTCCATATTTGAGAGTCGTCGCTTATAATCTCCGTCAATTTTATTTAGCAACATTAATCGAGCTTCATTTACTAAAATCATGGTTGGGAATTTTCAGGGTGATAATTTTTTATGGTGGCAACTTTCCGAATACCAAATAATTGTCATGTACAGAAAAAGTGCATTGCAGTAAAAGTTTATAATACAGAAAATATGCATTTGAAAGGTATTTTCATTGAAAGACATCTGGCTGATTCAGTTTAATATTAAATAAAAAAAGCCAGTGTAAGTGGTTTCCAACATATATATATTTTTTTTTATTTGTTTATTATTCCCATGCTCTACTATTAACTTGGAAGGGGGAGGGATTGAGTTAATCCAACTAGTGGTTTTTTGTTTGTCAAAAGCACTGATTGTAATTTTAGGCTGAAACTTCGTGGCTAACATAAAATAAAAAAAGTTAGTGTAAGTGGTTTCCTGAGATTGATAGTATTAATAATCAGCTTATGAAATATGAATCTTTTAAACCTATCTGGTATTGTACACTGTAAAGAATCTAGTGTAGAGATTCTACAACAGCGGGAGATTTTGCATATTCATACGGTAAGTGTAAATACACAAAACATGATACTTCAACTACATGATAAGGGTTAAAAATGGAAACGTCTTTTACGCACTTGATGGACTGAAGATCCTTTACGATAAGGTAAATGACTAGATGGTTCGCGTGTTGGCTACCGGGATATTCTTTTTCTTGTTTATTTTCGGTCGCATGAGATGTCAAGTATAATGCCTTTCGAACATGAACTCGGATTATCCCATGCAACTAGGTTAGAATTTAGTAACTACCTACTTGAAGTTTTCTCCGCAAACCCAATAGTAATCGGGAGTGTAACCACAACATTTGAAATCATCGAAAATGTTTTTTAATCTAAAGCGTGCATTAGAACAACAATGGGTGTTTAGAGGAATTTTCCGTGAAACATCTAAAAGTTTCATGTATACTGCGCCTAACTGAAGTGCAGCTACATTGCTTCCTTTAAATCAAGGGACCATGCGGTAGGAAGCAAGTAAAATATCTATCCTTTAAAGAGCTTATGTTGACGTGGCAGCAATGGAGTTAATTTATTTAACAGAGAATCATCCGCTTAACTTTGTAGATCCAATTTCTGGTGCATATACTCAGGCAGTTGAAAGATTGTAGAAATCGGTAAAAATGACACAACGGGACACACCGAGGAATGTTAGACTCATTTTTATGCGAGTGGATTATTCGAAAAGATTTTGTCTGATATTGTGGCATATTGGCCAAATTGTGTATATAAATATATATGTTTTTTGAAAATAAAGTTAATGAATAAAAAAAATTTTTTTTTTTTTGTGGCGGGAAGAAAAGTACCTTAATAATTTGCAAGATTCACAGAAAAAATTATTTTGCATAATTACAAATCAAGCACGTTCACGCATGCACACGCGCACGCACACAAACACGCCCACACACACTCACCAACGCACTGACACACACACACACACAAATATCCAAAAAAGGCGATGAAAAAATTCCGCCAAATTTCCTTTCTTTAATTACATTGGAGTTTGCGTTAATATAAAATGAGATAATACTGAGCTGTTTATACTGAATAATTTCTGCTTTCATCTTTATCAAAGTGTAATGTATAATTTATTACAAGTCTTACTTACTTAATAACTTCGTAGCAAATATTCAGCCGTATAAATATCAAAAGATTTCCTATTAAAAATATCTATCAAAATATTGCTCAAGTGAAAGTATAAAAGATGTATAAACGGAAAAAAAACACTCCCTCCAACATGTTGCCCTTGATAAAGTTACGAAAGTCATTGATGTTAGTTATAAAGTTACGAAAGTCATTGATGTTACTTATAAAGTTACGAAAGTCATTGATGTTAGTTATGAAGCTACGAAAGTCATTGATGTTAGTTATAAAGCTACGAATGTCGTTGATGTTGGTTATAAAGTTACGAAAGTCATTGATGTTACTTATAAAGTTACGAAAGTCATTGATGTTAGTTATGAAGTTACGAAAGGCATTGATGTTAGTTATGAAATTACGAAAGTCATTGATGTTAGTAATGAAGTTACGAAATTCATTGATGTTAGTTATAAAGTTACGAAAGTCATTGATGCTAGTTATAAAGTTACGAAAGTCATTGATGTTAGTTATAAAGTTACGAAAGTCATTGATGTTAGTTATGAAGTTATTTTTGTCAGCAACTTTTTGAAATCTGGAAGAAGGTTAGTGCCCGAGTAAAGCTTGGATTTGTTGATTGCTGTAGGCATTTATTATTAAAAAATTCAATCAATCAATAACAAATTTCCATGATAAAAATCAAAGAAACAAACAATCAGTCAATGACATATTTTCATCACAAAAATCAGTCAATCATTCAATCAATAAAATATTTCCATCATAAAAAGCAATCAATCAAAAACATATTTCCATCATAAAAATCAATCAAAAACATATTTCCATCATAAAAATCAATCAATCATTCAATCAATAATATATTTCCATCATAAAAATCAATCAATCATTCAGTCAAAAACATTTTTCCATCATAAAAATCATTCAATCAAAAACATATTTCCATCATAAAAATCAACCATTCAATCAATAATATATTTTCATCATAAAAATCAATCAATCATTCAATCAAAAACATATTTCCATCATAAAAATCAATCATTCAATCAAATGTATATTTCCATCATAAAAATCAATCAATCATTCAATTAAAAACATATTTCCATCATAAAAATCAATCAACCATTCAATCAATAACATATTTCCATCATAAAAGTTCAAATTTTATTTTACAGGCAAAAGAGTAAAAAAGTTTCAAGACAATGTAGAAGATGTTCTTTTCCATCGTCTAAAATAACAAAAGGAATAAAAACTGCGGCTTATAACAGACAGATAAAAAGAAATTTGGTGTCTTATTAAGCTTGCCAGTAGGGAAGCCCAGATGGTAATATATATTAGTGGCATATGAAGTCGTTTTATCGTTCTTTTATTTGAAAATCTAAAATTTTCTATATTGTCTGTTATTTTTTTTGCACAGTGGTACAATATTTAACTCCGGAACGAAAGGTTACGAGTTCGACTCCTACCTCTGGCGGAAATTTATTTCCATGTTATATTCTGAGCTAAACTCATTGCGTAATGCAACGCTAGCTCAAATTGTTCGGTTTGTTTGGTTGAGCAAATTTCGTAGACGCAAATGGGAGTGCTAAGTACTCCAAGACCCGCCACGTAGGCCCATTTGGAAATATTGTCTCAGCAGTTTGTTCATTTCCCACGTTAAACGCAACAACTATCACTATCAGAAAAAGTTTAAAATGTATGGCGTTTATCAGGGGCGTATTTAGATTTTTAAAGTACTTAGTCACAAATTCAATATAATTAATGCCCCTCCCTCCATCCTCCTCCTTTCCCTCCCCTCCTTTTTTCACCGCTATATATTTACCAATATCACGTGACATTAAATATAAATTTTGTTCCCTGCCAAATAGTACGTTATATGCGTAAAGTATCATAAAAATCTAAATCAATAGAAGTATAAGTGAATTATTTTATAAAATAAGTATTTACTCATACAATGTTCTATTCAGATTCGAACTCAATACTTTGATTGCAAAATCTCATCTTCAGTTCATTATTTTCTTGCCACTACATTTTTCGATGTTCAAAATTCCACAAAAAATTACTTCTGTCGATCCCCAAAGAGTTCAATATTATGAAACTATAATAGAAACAAAAGATC
>JAUZNK010091159.1:0-12486 GCA_035046665.1 Euphysa ruthae | reverse complement strand
TATATTATGTATATATATATATAGCTGTTAGACATCGATAGAATGAACAAATAATTATTTTCAAATATTTGGTACTGCAAACAAAAGTTTCTGTTTGGTGATGTAATTCTGTAAATAAAAAAATACGTTAAAAATCTATTTCTGAATGAAATAATAGAATACCCGGTTTACGAATAAACTTACTATATATGCTCAGGTCTGGGTCGATATAAAGTGTGATCACACACACCCACACACACAAGTTTTTTAGAGTGTGGTCAACCACTTATTTTTAGATATTAAAATCTAAAAATTAAGATAATTTTACTAAATTTAGCTTTAAACAAGGTATTAGGGATAGTAACTGAGAGCACACGCTAGGATTGAATTATAGTGTTTAGTAGACCACACTGTAGCTCTATATTTTGTGTTATGTGAAAATGCATTTTCTATGATTTTATGTAATGACCTAATTTCTATAGAATGTTCATTAGAAGAACTTAATTTTTTTAATGATTTCATTAATTTTTAGTTTCCAAGAAAGAAGCTCATCATTAAAACTTAAAAGTTTTTGTGTAAAAGAAGAGTTATAGGCGTATTCGTTTTGAATTCAACCAAATTTTAATACTTTTTAAGTCGTTGTTTATTTTATCACAAATTGTTTTAAATTATTTATTAATGGAAAACAAGTTGGTGTAATCATCAGTGTTACACAATTGGAGCGTGTAACAGAAGCGGTAAAGTCATTCACGTAAATTATTAAAAATCAAAGAATAAAGGCCCTAAAAAGAGTCTTGAGGAAGATAAGAATGTTTAGAGCCTGAAGAGCAGATTTAAACACGTTTATTTTAAAATACTGTTTACGATTTTGTATATATAATAAAAATCAACCATTAGCTACACAATGAACACTTTACTGTAGTAACTAAGTTTTGAGATAAGAATGTGATGGTCCACTTTTTCAAAGAATTTAGAAAAAGCTACATGCATAGTTGTCACCAAATTTAAGTTCAGTTACGCATTGAAAAATATCTGAGCATCTATAGAGTCGAAGAACATCAACTTTTACAGAAGTTTGCTATTTTTGAAAGTAAGGAAATAAGACTGGAGTTACCACATGAAAGTCTAGAATCTTTTTTTTTAAATAGAGGAGAAGTACAAAAAGTTTGTAAGGTGATTGGAAATATAGCAGTGGAAAAAGACAAATCAAATAAATTAGCTAAAACAACTGAAAAGAGCAGATTTAAACACGTTTATTTTAAAATACTGTTTACGATTTTGTATATATGATAAAAATCAACCATTAGCTACACAATGAACACTTTACTGTAGTAACTAAGTTTTGAGATAAGAATGTGATGGTCCACTTTTTCAAAGAATTTAGAAAAAGCTACATGCATAGTTGTCACCAAATTTAAGTTCAGTTACGCATTGAAAAATATCTGAGCATCTATAGAGTCGAAGAACATCAACTTTTACAGAAGTTTGCTATTTTTGAAAGTAAGGAAATAAGACTGGAGTTACCACATGAAAGTCTAGAATCTTTTTTTTTAAATAGAGGAGAAGTACAAAAAGTTTGTAAGGTGATTGGAAATATAGCAGTGGAAAAAGACAAATCAAATCAATTAGCTAAAACAACTGAAAACTGTAAAAAATTGCTCCTCTACAACAACCCTCGATTGGTGTATGCTCATATCTATATCCTATAAAATATTTGGAAATTGTGTGCTTAATTTATTTTTCAATTCTTGTCTTCGTTAAGCCTAGCACGCTGAAGTTCAAATCGATTGAATTTATAAATTTCGCAACTTTAGCAAAATAGAGTTTTAAAGAAAAAAATGTTAAGATGAAAAACTGCAAAAGAATTGTTACTTTGAAATTAAATTAGTCGATTATACAAATCTTTAGACGGGTTTAGTCTATTTGCAGCCTTAAGGGTAATTTACGGCATTTTAAAAGTTTACCAGATAGACTATAAAAGTTCGCAGATCGCTATAGAGCGAAACATGGGTTTTGACTAAATCAGGGGAGATACGATATCCCGTGGATAAAAATAAAATATAACATCAGGCACATAATACATATTTTTGTGTGATAAAATAAACATTACGTTGTTTTTATGAAAATGTATAAAAAATAACAAGCAAGTATAATTTAATTATCTAAACGTAAATAAACTTTTAATACAACTATATAAAGGTTTATACGATAGAGGCATTGTTGGTAGGCATAAAACAATATTGTTATAGGTTCTAGCCGTGTAACTTAGCTAGCTATAGCTAATAATAATTTCCGCTCATGCTTCTGCGAAACCTTAACAATTAAATAGTTGTTTAATCATTGACCATGCTTTGCCAAAATATTTTCTTGAAAATTATACATCTACTAATGTATATATATATTAAATCAAACCATTATAGAATATTATATTTGACAAACTAAATACTACAATTTATGATAATATATATTACTAATGTATATATATTATGATTAGTTGCAGTTTAGGCTTTATAGCGTGAAATACATTTGATTTTATTTTGAGTGAATAGTGTAACAGATACTTAAGACGCTCTGGAAATTTAAGATAGGTGCAATAAAAAAATATGTTGCTATAAACAAATACGCCAAAAAATATACTGACGCCAACGGCATTTGAACAAGCGACCTTCTTTCTGGTCGAGAGTCAGACGTACCGTTGCGCCACGAACTCATTTTTTTTATTTTTAGGATTTTATCATTGTTGAACATAAGTTTAAACTCGTTATTAATAATACTGTTGAAAACAAATAAGTCATTCTTACACATAATACAAACCCAGTTAGAACATGTTTTAAAAAGTTTATATACAGTATCAAGAAGTTCGTTAAACCTTTCATGCATGAAGTTGTAGCTTAAATAATGATGTCGTCGTATGCCCTTTGTTATTAGACACGTAGTGCAGTTTATATGAAATGCAAATAGCGTATCAAAGTTTTCAAAAAATTCACGATTTTGATATTTTTAGTGATTAAGAACGTTTCGAATAAAAGATTGCAATATAATTATAAAAAGCATTTTAAAACATTGTTATGTCTACTTCAATTTGTGTGGATGGTGAAACATAATTCAAAGAAGAAAACTGTATGCAAGCATGAACTTATAACAAATATATTACCTCTGCGTATCACCCTTGCTCGATTCAAAGCTGGCACGATACACCTCTTATATAACACAATGACTTAGTTTTCGAAACCTATAACACATGATTCCCATTATTTACGCACTTGCTTCATTTTTTTCTATTTGCAGTTTATTAAAGATTTAATACAAAATAATGATAATAACAGGATTGATTTTACACGTGAAAAATGTTTTAACTCTTCTTATTATGAGATAAACTCTAATTTTCTTTGTTCTAGTGAAACCTCATTACAGGATGAAAGGTAAAACTTCATTAGACAAGATAAAAGCCCACACTAACCCTAAAAGCAGAAAGTTTCTTATTTAAATTGTAGACATAGTCAACTATATGCTGTAAGACAATCGTGTTTCCAAACCAGAGACTCGTGACAGTTAATCTGTAATATACCCATTATTACACATCCGTAACATGCCTGTACGCTGTACGCAATTTCACAGCACTATTGATCTTTGGAAATAAACAAATCTGCTGTCAACTATTCCATAAAAAATAAAACACCATTTTTTTAAAACCCTATTTGGACTGGAGGTGCTCTTAACAGGCGCACAGAATTTCAATACCTTATTTTAAACTAGTTTGATGTTGTTATGATACTGATATAACATTTTACTTCACTAGATAGACCTGCACCGATCCCCCATCAAGAAACTTTCCCTGCTTTAGGCGAAAAGAGAAAGCGATGTACCACAGGTCAACATTGAGTAGTCCTACGAATGTTCTTATTTCAGAGAATAGGAAAAAAAAATTAAAACTAAATATTGCATTTTTATTGCCCTTTTAATTACCTTATCTCTTTAAGGTATCATAGAGGGCTTGAACATGACTTTATTTATTTTTTTATTCGTACATTACTACCAATTAAAGGTTATATTTTTAGAATAAAAGAAAATAAAATCCCAAAATATAATTTTAGGGCTTTTTACGGCAATAAAATTTATTAAAATTAAATAAATTAAATGAAATTTCATTTTCGAAAAAAAGCTCCAACCTTGATCAAAGTCATTTTTACTTATTTTTTTTTTCACGAAAAAACTTACCTAAATGTTAAGTATATATAATGTCTTCAAAATCGCGTGCAGGAGTTTTTAAAGCCTTTTTCCAATTTATTTAAAAATTTCACTTTTTATTTAACTTAATATATTTTGCTTTTAATGCATCTATAGAGAAATTCTGTTAATGAGTTTCAAAGTTGTCAAAATTTCTAAGATAACCGAAAAAAACACAAGGTGTTGGAGACCTTGGAACAAACCTTCCCAATATTTTTTTAAAAAATATCTCTTTATAGCAAATTCCAATTTCCTTTAATATGATCCCCCCGTGGTCTCGAATACTCCGGGTTGACATCAGGTAGGGATAACCATGTCCCATCGCCAGGTTGAGGTCTTCAACCTTGGTTGGCAACCTTCCTAGTTATGGTGTAAAAACACTTAGTACCAAGGTGGACGATAAAAAGGGAATCCAGTCCGTTAGAATCATGCTAAACTCAGATGATTACAGTCTAACCTATGGAAAATGGGCGTAAAACTGTAAAGAAAAGAAGATGACGGGCATATTCTATTCTTAATATCTATATTTCTATGTATTCTTAATATGATGAACATGTTTTAAGGTAATTTTAAATTATAACCTAATATTTGTGGAAAGTAGAATGTAGAATCTAATATGGTTTAAAAAGGGGTAAAAAATATGCTTTAAAACTTTTTTTCTCAAAAATTTTTTTTATTTACTAAAATGAAAAGCATATTTGTAAAAAAACAATTTTTTTTAGAACCCTCTGTGATACCTTAAGAAGTAATATTATTTCACACAGATAGCAAAGTATAAACAGACCCTTAATTAAATAACTTCCTGGCTGGAAATGAAGTGCGCATGAATCCATACTGAGTTCTAAATATAAGAAAGGACAATTTTGATAAGTTACATGTGCAATCACTGTTTTAATGTGAATAAGATTTTTTTGAGATATCTTATGCTAAACTAATGGTTTATCTATTAAAATAAAATTTAAAAATGTGAGAAAGTGAAAGACAGTTTTCACGCTTTTATCATTCGATATTTATTTAGTTAGACTGAGCTAAATACATAACTTGTAAAAAATATAGATTCTATATAGATGCTCAAAAACCTGATATTAACATTTATGAATATGACTTGCACGCTTGAAATTTTACATGCATACTAAAAATAAAAAAAAAAAAAAAAAAAACTTTAAATAAATATCATTTCAAAGCTATTAGAATAAACCCTTTTTTTCGAAGGGTTGATATCACACATTACCAATAGCAAATTTAAGAAATTAGTATAAGGCACTTCGTAACATAACAGTTAAAACTAAGCGACATTCATGGATAATTATAACTACAATCTTGGACATAATATACTGGAATTTTATGAAATTTTAGCACATAGTCACATTTGACGCATGGTTCAAAAAAATTAAGGCAATCCTAAATTAGTACGCACTGGTCACTTTAATCCCATACCTCTAGCAAAAAAAATAAAGTTTTTTTAAAAATTTCTAAGTCTATAAGTCTATTAACCAAAAAGTAAACCTAAAGTTGAGTGTACCAAACGCAGTGCATCCGTATTTTTAATTGCTTGTCGTAATTTTTTCATTTATTATGGTGTCGTAATTGCGTATAAGTGTTGTAATATTTTGTCCATGGTTGTCGATTAAATTTTATTGTTTGTAAATTAAAGACGAGAAACAATGATTCAAACCTCTCTTTTGAAAAAAATTCAAAAAACTGTGTTATGAATATATAAGCTACATAACACCACACTATGTTGTTTTCGTGGGTTTTCTTCTTCCGTTTGTCATCTTTTAATATACTAAACATTTGCCCCGCAAGAGATTTCCAGACATAAAGAATTATTTTTGGCCAAATAACAGTATGCATATCTATAAAAACCAAAATTTTTTCCCGGGTCATTTTCAAATTCTTTAAGTAAATATACATTTGTTTTCAAACTTTCTCTATGATGAATTCAAGACCATAACAGCAAATTTACTTAGATAAAACTTAAATGGGAATGATTGACATAAAAAAAGAATAGATGATTTACTACAAAAAAAAAAAAAAAAAAAAAAAAACAATGAGGGACCATAACACGAACAAGTTCTTTGTGTTAATCCAGGAAAGAGTAATGTTGGCATTCATAAAAAAATAGACAATGTCAACAAATAAAAAGTAATTTTGAACATTAAAATATTAAAGAATGCTGTGAATTGTTGTCCTAAATCTGCTGAGCGCCCCTATGGAAATGTAGCAAGTTCGCTCTTTCTTATGAACTTGAAGTTGAGTTTTCATCTTGTGCTTGGAGTTGCAAATATAAAATTTCAGACAAAAGGTCAAAAAACCTTACTGTGTCTGTCTTTTCATCATATTTTATTAACGTTTAAACTGTTATGTGATTTCGAGAATTTGGGAAACGTATGAACCAAAAATATCATTTGGAAAATTATAAAACATTTTTTTTCTTCCTTCCTTTTGTTTTTACCCCAAACTCAATGTATATAAAACTGGTATAATCCCTTTTTGTGTCAAGTAACGGGTATGTAGGATATAATCACTTCTTTTTCCTCTTGTTTCAGTTACAGTTTTCATCTTGAATATGATACAAACTTTTATTTAATTTTATATGTTAGAAACTGTACTAATATATAACTAAGTTCTAATTTTGAGATTAAATCCTCATATCCAAGTATTTTTAAAGAAATCGTTTGGGGTTTACCTTATTCTGTTAAATCATTTTTTGATAATTTCTGCTGTTGGGCTGAGTGATTTTTCAGAAGAAATACGTAAAACACAATTAAACTCTGACCATGTTTTTTTTAAATAACATTCATTTTACCCCAAATACCTTTGGATAGATGGCTATGAATTTATACTCGAAGGTTTTCTTTCATTGTTAACATAAAATAAATTTGATACAAATTTTAAATTATAAATTTTTCTATTATAAAATACATTTTCTATGAAGCCTGTATCCATAGAACCACCAATGGTAAGTTGTCTTGGATAAGCATTGCGAAATTTGTCGATCGCAACTACAAACGTTATGCAGACAACTACCTTCGTAGTCAACTAAAACAGGTTTGAAAATTTAGTTGATAATAATTCTATATAATGTATATATTATATCAACCTGTTATAGTTATAAACAGTATTTACAGAGAGTATGTCTTCCGTCATCTTCACAATCACATAGAAAATTGTGCATTCTTTAAAATTAATTATCAATATATCAAAATATTTACAATAAATCTTTACCTTTAAAATTAAATTCATGAAAAATCTTACTCTGAATCTTCGAAGTCTTAGAGAGCTTCTAAGCTTCCATTAACTAATGCAAAAAACAAAAAATTTTTTCAGATTTTTGTCTTTGTAATGATAGAAATGAAGGATTAATTTTAAACAATGTTTGCTTCACTTTATCGAAGTTTTGAAAAAGAACATGTTCATTAGTCTAAGTGATCTAAAGCATTTACGTTTCTAATTGAATAAAGCTTGTTAAATTTCAAATTATTTAAGTGTAATAGTATTTTCGCAACTTTGATCAACAATAAACTGATGAAAAGAAAGTTATATATATTGAAATTATGCATTTAGAACAACTATCCTGCACCCATGTTCCCAAAAAACTATTTCATTCCACACAAACTCAATTTTTCAGCATATATGTGTATGTGTATTGTTTTATTAACCGTAGATTATACTCAAAATATGCAAGTCCTAGTTTACACTAACAAGTTTAGAGCATATATGTTTCAAAAAAAAAAAAAAAAAATAATAATAATAAAAAAATTCAATAAAAAAATCTGCAAAATTTAGAAATTTTGCGACTACAAGTTTAACTATCTCAATCCTATATTCGCTTCAAATATTTGTAATCTGGCCAAAAGAAAGGCTTTTGAAAGATCGTTCTTACATATACATAACTTTAAAAAAAAGCAAATTTGTAAATTTGATACACTTATTTTTCACGGAAGTTGCAAGGGTGATATGTAAAATATGGGAAAAAGTTAATCAATGAAATTTCAAAACATCTGTTTTCCTACAAAATCCAAATCATTAATCAAATAGATAAAATAAATCATGATTTATTTGAAAGTTAATTTGCTTGTTTAGCGTCCACGAACTTTCGTCAGAAAAAGTAGAAGAGATGAAATTTCAATTGCTGCATTCTTGAATTCAGTAATGACAGCCAGTTTTGGAACTTTTATGACTTTTATTTTAAAGTCAAAAATATACCTGTTTTAATTTTTTTCCTAGCAAAATTAACTGTGGCTTTATGATTTACCGCTATGATGTTAAGGTTAAACTAGATTTATGTTATAGTAGCAACACCGACGAGACGATTTGAAACATTTTTATCAAATTACAGTGTTTTACGATTTCCAAATTAAAAGTTTTCGTATTAATCATTGATGATGCCAATTTTAGTCAATTTTAACAAAATTTATGAATTAATTTCCAAAAAAGATAAAATGACTTTCCAAAAAGAAAAGAGATAATATTTTTACTAAATTTTATACATTTTATATTTCATGTCAAGTATACCTTCTTCATCGCTAAGTTTTCAACAAGTCTGAAACGATAGCATTTAAGCATTGCAAATACGACGTTTGGATATTTTATACATCCAAAAAATGTTTTCATACTTTACCCTTTTATTTATAAGGAACTTAAGTATGAGTTTTGTACTCCTGAACGTTACCTACTTTAGAATGGACAGCGGAAAGGAGTTTAATACACGATATTGCCTGAAAAAGATTATTACCGGTATTAATTTATATATTCGTAGTAGCAGGTATATATTATTTAAACTAGATTTAAGAAATCTAAGTTTATGTTTTAAGACGAATTTTTCGATTTTAGGTGCATACAACATGATCTAAGACAATCAATCATTGGTAACTACATTTGTCTACTTGCGTGTCGCTGCCATTTAATTGTGTTACTAAATGTCAATTTGAGAAATGGTTTATCTAGTTAAATTTCGTCTGCATTAGGAATATCATATTCTCTTATGTAATAAAGTTTTTCGAGGAGTAACACTAAAGAAGAAGAAATTTTGAAAAGCTTAAGAAGTGTTATTTTTTAATTTTTAAATCATTTTCAAGACCTGAAGTAGGTTTCATTTTCTCTTTTATAAATAATCGTTTATTTTATTCAGAAATAATCTTAATAAGAAAAAGGGCTAAAAACACCCGATTTGTAAACAAAAAATGCTGATTTCGGAGAGCGGATATTAGATGGTGCACAAATACGATTACTTTCGAAACACTTAGAAGTGTGAGAATCAGTTGCAGGCATTTATGATATATAAATACTTACGGCACTCCCCGTCTTTAAAAGAATACTGTGCGTAATATGGGTTACACGACTTTTCTGCAATAATCTTGTCATAACAGTGGTCATGTGTTCTACAGCAATAATCTGCAGCATCTAGCGGCGTGCCAGATCCACCTAGACCACACCAGCATCCATAAAAATCGTATTTTAAACAGTAGACATTTCCTAAAAATGGATGTAACCATATTTATGTGATATGAGCTGAATAAAAAATTAGATCATATCCACTTTATCAACACATATATCAAACTTTCGCACATAGTCATAATTAATACAGTAACATTAGTAATTAATATATTAATAATATTATAATATTATAAATTGCTCATTCCTGAGTGGCTTAACCCTATAGGAAATGTGACACAGATATTTGACAGTCTGTGGCATATGAAAAATAGTAAAAAAATTTATGTCAAATAATCTTCCCATTGATGCTTAACAACTCATGGAGTCGTTTTAGGACCAAAACACCAATTCTCTCTCTTTAAATTTTCCAGGGTGAAGGTAGCATTCCATTAAAATCCCTATCCTTGCAATTAACTTGTATTTAAAACGTTTATTAAAGCTTTGTTCGGTGTATGCCTTAAGATGCTTTAATGACGTAATGTTCAAACCACCAAATGAATGGAAAATCAGTAATTAAATTAAAAAAAACTCCCGCCAATAAACTTTTTTAAACAAACTTAGCAAATACTACAGGATCAACTAAAGCTCGGTACTACATGATTAGCCTAAGCTCTGAACTACATCATTAGACTAAGACCCATACTAAAAGATTATGTAAAGCTCCATGTTACAGGATTAGACTAAGGGATACCTCAGAATAACAATTTTGAAGCTTGAGAGAGCGTGAATAAATTTTATTTTATCTTATTAAAAATTGTGAAAAATAATTTTGTTCATAAATCAATTTTATATGATACTATTTTTTTTATTGATACTACTCATTTAAAAAATAAATAAAATGTTCAAACAATTAGAATATTCAACAAATATTTTTTAAACCAACCTCGATGATTGTAATAATCAATTAAATTGCACAGGTTGTTCAAACCTGTATAACCTTTCCCAAACCATATATAAAATACGATTGATTGCAATATATACATAATGATGCAACCTGTTTGAAACGTTAATATTTAAATAAATTATTAAGGGACAGGAATGTACACAACTAAAAATTTTATAAGTGGATTGTTTTTGTTTGAAATGGTACATCCGAGGAGACATAAGAGATTTGTTTTAAAAATAAGCAGCTGTTAGAACAAACACTCAATAAACCTCTGATAAAGTTTGATAAATTTAAAAAATACAAAATTAATATTTTTAAAGCCTTAAATAAATCCCATAGTACGATTTTAGAAAACTTGCACTGTTTCAGCTTTTCAGGTTATAGTGAAGGAGGAATAGAAATTCCACCTAAATTTTTGGTTGGAACAAAAACTTGTTTTTTTGGAAAATTTTGATCATACTTATTCATAATGTTCAATTTTTTTTCACAATTTGTTTATTTTTAAGGCCAGAATACAAATAAGTCATAAATCACGAAAGTGCATTTAAAAGTGCAATCTTTCTGCATACGAAAATTTGTCAGAATTATGTGTTATTTGAGTCTAACAGTTTAAAAGCGTTGGTGATAATAATTACGACTGAGGGGTACTTATGTAGAGAAGAGTCAAAAAACACATTCTAGTCTGTAAAATCGCTTTCAAATGTTGGAAGATAAAATTATTCTGTGAAATGAAAAGTCTTGAATACATATTCAGTTAAAGTTTCAAGATATTTTTCACCAAAATGTAGGAAATATGGCCTGGTCATTATAATGCAGACTAGTCCATTTTGATGCATTCCAAAAATAAAACTGATTATTTCAAGACTTCCACTAACGAGTTTCTGTTGTTGCAAAGTGTATATTTGTAAAATATTTTTGCTTAGTTACTTTACAGACAACAATTGTGGACGGGGTGGGCATGTCCAAAGAAGTTGTCTATATTATTTACTTTCATATTTTTTTTTTTTGTGTATATCATAATCATTTAACAATCTTTTATAGATAGTTTATAAAATCAATTTTTATTCAATAATTTGCTAAAAACAATGAAAGAACATTTAATGGTTTCAAAAAAATAACACTACAGATCAAACAATGGAAAGAAGAGGCTACACTGATTGTTTACAGTATATTTATATTAAATCGTATTTTAATGTAAATCATTTTTTTGATTATATTGTTATTCTATTTTTGTACAAATTAATGTTGTTATTTTGAAGAAGTGATTGTCGTTGATTTCCATTCTGTTTAGATTTGACAAGAAATGAAATAATAATTGAAACGTAGCGAAGGATAGTATTTGTATTGTTTATTTAAAAAAGCAAACCCTTCGTCGCTAGATTCATGCGGGAAACTATTGGAACAAACACGTCAAAGAGGTGAATATAACGAAAACTGTGTGTCAGAGTTTATCAGTAGGGTATCGAATAATACTGCTTCTGATCTGTATGAAACCAAAACCAAATATTATAAGAGTTGCTGTTCAAACTTTATTAATATGGTTGAATTCGAAATATTTAGAAAAGGCTACCTTGAATCCATTGATGCCAGTCTTCAGTTATTAAACAGAGTAGCCTGACCATCATCCTTCAAGTCAAACGAAGAAATCACTGAAACGTTGACTACGCGTGATTTGTCAAAATAAATGTTGGTCAAAACGGGAAAATTATTATCAAGCGTTTCTGCTAAATTAAGTGAAAAGTCATTTTATCTTCGGCTAAACTGTATTTCTATGACGCTGTTGCAAAGGATTTTTTTTGCCACAATATCTGCTGTGAACATGCAAAGAAGAATGCAAATCAAAATATGCCATTGGAAATATACTATTCGCGTATTCTTGCTGATATAGAAATTACCACATTTTCAAGAGAACTCAATAAACTTAACAGATAGTAGTGTTTTAGCCCTAGCTATCC
>JAUZNK010091148.1:0-12486 GCA_035046665.1 Euphysa ruthae | reverse complement strand
CAAGTGTGAGATGAAGGTGAGCCGCAAATCAAAACAAAAAAAAAAAATTATTAAAATATCTTATTACAACACCAAAACAGGGAAATGATCAAAGATTACCACCAATAAATGTATCTCAGTGACCATTGATAATTCAAATTCCTTAGAAATGTTCATTTGTCAATAAATATTTATGGTCCTTTGACTACTATAAGCATTTAATGCTCTTGTAAGGAGATTTGAAAGATAGTTTGAAAGATTTCCAAGAAATTTCCTAAAAAAATTAGCAATTTGAAGATGGTCAAAAACAAACTTGTTACTTTGTTTTAAACAAAAATTGTATTGTGAAAATGAGTTGTTTGATTTTGTAACTTCGATATTTTTAAGTCTACCTATACTTTCATTAAATATTTTTGTAAAAAAATCTCTTTTTTTTTCTATTAATAATTCCAAGAGCATCATTTTTAGCTCTTGAGAATTGTTTTTTATTTTCTTTATTTTCATGGGTGTTATAACATCAATAGTTTGTTTAAATTTTTGTGAAAAATCTAAAAAGGCCAAGTTAACATTATCAAAATTTTCATAATTTGGAAAATTTGTTGGACTTAATCTTTCGTTTAGTAAGTCCTTATTATAACTGCGCATACTTCTAGATTTAAAAAAATTTTTAGTACTTGGTCCAAACATAGTGATTTTGCAGGAACAAAAAATTGGCTGATGATCAGGAAGAGAAATTTCAAGGGATTCCTGCTGTGTGATCTTGTCAGAAGCATTTGAGATAAAGTGATCTAATAACGACAAGGTGTTTGATGTTACTCTTGTAGGATCCCTGATTAGTTGTATAAGACCAAATGTTGAACAAAATTCACTAAGTGCATTTTGGGTGAGAACTCTGTTGTCAAGAATATAATTGTTATTATTATCCAAAAGATTAACATTTAGGTCTCCTAAACTATATATATATATCTTTTCCATCCTGAAAAATTTGGTGCAAAGTTTGGTTTAAAGGCTCAAAAAATTTGTTAATATCAGGTAGCCTTTAAAGGGAGAAGAATATTAATAAACATGCTTTCAATGTCATTTGTGGGTGTAATATCATTAAAATTAAGACAATCCTTAAAGCAACACATAACGCCACCACCAGATATATTTCTGTCTATCCTTAAATTTTGGTGTCCACTAAGTTCAATCTCCCTGTCATCTATGGAGCTATCAAGGATACTTATATTAATTCCAATAATTGACAGTTTTGAAATCGAAATCCTTCTTAAATATTCCATTTTTGGTAGTATGTTGTTTAAATTAAAATGAATGAAGTGTAACATATATTGAATAATAACAATAATAATAACAATAATTTATTGCACCAATTATTTTGTTATTTTGATGGATTTGTAGAAATGTGTATAAATTATGTGAGTGAGAGATGTTGCAAACCTTATTGACTATTTAACAGACCTAAACTAAAAATGAAATGTCCTATGTTAAAAAAGCATGAATACTAAGCTAAAAAAAATAAAACATACCTAAAAATAAAAATTTAACAGCACTAACATATTTAAAGTAAAATTTAAGAAATGCAATGAAAAGAACGTTGTGAATAAAAACAGGAATGCCAAAAACATAAAAGAACAAAAGCAAAAATAGTGAAATGACAATGAAATGATTAATTTAATTTTGTTTTTTTTATATTATATTTTGATTTATTATCATCTTTTTAAGTTTCGTAAATAAAGGTATTTAGATGTGTTTGTAACAGACACATCTGATCAGAGCACTTCAAAAAAGATGATGTCATTCTTCTCAACAGGTCGGTTAAAAATAGCAACTGCACCTACAGATTTTTTGCCTCCCGATGATAAATGGTGGTGCACTAGTATTCTGGCGTTCCCTTTTTACTCATCCACATTTTGCACATTACAATGTTTCTTCATTTGTTTTGTGGATCTGTGAAGCAGTGGTCTAAGGTGCCATTTTTTATCTCAGTCAATTATTTAAGAAAGTAAAAGATCATTTCATGAGATGAGATATTCATTTTGGCGACATTTCGGGAGACAACCTGCTCCCATTTTCAGGTGAATTACAAATGAAATCCTAGCATTTATACAAGTTAGTAGTAGAATCCGAATTCTGTAAGTAAACATAAGTTGAAAATTAGTTGGATAATTAAGCGGACTGTCGAGGAGGTTTAAGAAGTAAAAAAGAAATACCAAACTGAGTTATTTGTGTTACGGACTGTAGAGGGCGATGTGCGTTTTTCGTAAGGCAGGAAGCCATATTTTGGGAAGATATTCTTGATATTCTTTAAGTATACTCAAGATGAATTGTGTTTTCACAGTCGAAGTCATGATCTTGTTTTCAACAATGTTGCGTTATTTCGTTGTTATTGCTCGCTTTTTTTAACTGCGTGTTGATGTTCGATAGTGACAGTTTTTTTTAATTAAAATGGGAAACCTACAAATTGCCGAGACAATATTGGAGTACTTAGAGCGCCCATTTGGGATTAAGAAATTAGCTCAACCCAACAATCCTACCAAATTGAGCTAGCGTTGCATTACGAAGTAAGTTTTGCTCAGAAACTCAGAGATAAAATAGAAATTAAATTTCCGCAAGAGGTAGGAGTCGAACTCGTGAAATTTTGTTCTGTAGTGAAACATCTTACCAAAGCAAATCAGGCGTCAAGTACCAAGTTACGGCTTCTTCTAGTTTTAAAGAGGGTAAATGTTTTTCTTTTAAGGGGAAATACCATCCCAAAATTTGGAAAATTATAAAATTTCCAAAATCAATGCTTTTACGTCTCAAAACATTTTTAAAGCCATAAATTTTCCCTAAATGCCTCAAATTAGTCATATAAAATCACTAATAAATTTGGAATTCCATAGCAGCACCTCTAGTAGCGACTTTTGGACCTGAAAAACCAGAGAAATAATTGACATCTAATAATTTTTTTACACAGGCTAGTTTATGATGTAATTATTATCTGGGCAATTTAAATGACGTAATTTGCCATATTTAAAAATAGTATTCAAACTTTGAACCTGAGTTGTTCTTATAGCTTCTGAAAAATATATACGTTTTATTTCTATATATATATTTTTTTAAATGAGTAGCTTTGATAGAACTAAATGTAATACAAAATAAAAGAAAAAGAGCAAAGGTTTTACGAAGATGAAAGGAGAGGGTGTAATTATAAATAATAATAATCGAATTGACGTAAATACAAATAACTTATTGTAGTCGGCATCCGCCAAAAAATTTGAAGAAATTCCTTCTAGAAGTTCGTTGAAGAATTTTACTGGTTATAAAATAATGGACATGGAAATCCTTAAAAACATTTTTGAAGAGCAGTGTTGTCCATCATGCGATAAATAAAATTTGTAAATCAACCAAAATTTTGGGAAGAAAATGGGGTTGGCTTCTACGATGGTTTTGAATTTTTCTTGCAGTTATGCTAGAGAATATTACACTTCGAGATCTGCAGGAATAAGTTATGACATTAACCGCAGTATAACTTATACTATGAGCTCAGAAATATAATGAGATTGAACTACTTGCCACATTAAAGAACATACAAAAGCCCTTCACAAGCAAAACGTTTGATGCTATAGTAGAAAGTATAGCAGTTGCTGCAGAAGAAGTTGCCAACGACACGATAACTGACGCTGTACATGATATACCTGAAGCAACAAGCGACGATGAAATTTTAAAAATATTTGTGTTTGTCAACTCAGGCATTTATAATTATTTAAGAGATAAAACGCATTTCATGAGTTATAAAATTGACGATGAAATTATTGACATAGGTGTTTCAATATATGAAACTTGGCAGCGATGGGTTTTTCCTTAAACAACGGAATAGTTGCGGCTCTATTTATCGATACCGGAAAAGTTATCGATATCGAGGTGATGAATTAAGTTTGTAAAGTCTGCATTACCAAAAAGCCTTTACCGTTAACAGATCCAATTGCATATGATAAGTGGAGGAACACGCACAAACGCAACTATATCTATTCAGGGTCTGCACCCAGAATGGAAACTGAGGGAGCAATATGAATCTTCAATGGGTCAGAAGAGAAATATAAAGTTCGATATACTGAATTTTTTGGAGATGCCGACAGCAAAAGTTTTGTCTAAGTCTAAGTACAACTGAAATGTTCGAAAAGTGTCGTCATGGCAAAACATAAAAACAAAACGATATTTAATCCCATGATTTGGAAACGAATACTGAAATTCGTTAGTTTGAAACAATTCAAATTGGGACCACATGCTGCAAATAGTAATTTTTAACATAGGGCAGAAAGTAGGTGTATTATTGTATGAAAAGTAAAGAGATGATGTCGTGATATTATACTCTAAAAGGATGTACTTACTTAAGCACAACGCGAGTTGCTTTGGCAGAACACAAAAATGTCTTAAAAAATAAACTTTGCTGGAAAACAATTTGTGGAAATCGATTCCATAAGTAAGACCGAAACAGTCTATAAAACGAGTGAATTTTAAGCTATTTCTTATACAAAAGTGCTGATTTCTTTAGATTTGGTTTACGATTATTTCCTTTAATAAAGATTAATTTATGCTTGACTGGGCGAGTGGTTATTTACCGTAAGCTCAAATGGGAGCTCTAAGTACACCAGAACTAAACCCGTGGAAATCTTCTGAAATAAACTAGCTTGAAGCTGTTTGTCATCCCACGTTTAAAAAAAATCTATACGTTAGAAATACGTTGATATTGATATATTTACCACTTAACTTGATATTATAGCATATATTTTCTCTTTTTTGTGCTTTTTTTAGAATTGCATTTTTGATTCCAACGCCAAGAATATCTCAAAAAAATTTCTTTTGAAATTAAAACAGTTTTTTATCCTCACATATATATTCTAAGCGAGCCAGAATCTTTAGACGCGCTTACAGTGACAATCAAATAATCTTTTGAAATTCTGCTTCGCTTGTAATACCTTTATTTGTTTATATCTAGGCTTTTGGGAATTTTCGATTCACCGCTATCTCTATTTCCTCGGTGGTGCAAACTAGGTAATTGTCCTATTTTGGCCTTGCAACCCGGCTACCATTTAAAAAAATTTTTAGTAACGATTTTGGTATTATATGTTGATACAATATATATCACTATATGTTTTCTTCCCTCAGAGATAAATTTTAAGGAGTATTCCCCCTTAAAAGAAATAAGAAACTCAAAATGCTGAAAATTAGGAAGCATTACCAAAATAAGAGAACAAAAATAATCATATTGTTTTTTCCTTGGCATAATTCTAACGTATAAAGCGATAATAAGATTTCGAATGTTTGCATCGTAATGTTTGTAACGTAAAGTTTTATAACGTAAAAGCGTGTTTTGTATTGAACGTAAAGTTTTATAACGTAAAGTTTTATAGCGTAAAAGCGTGTTTTGTATTGAACGTAAAGTTTTATAAAGTAAAGTTTTATAACGTAAAAGCGTGTTTTGTATTGAACTTCATAATCAATATTTAATCAAGGTTTGCAAAAAAATGGCAAGCCAAAGCAAAGTTAAAAATGGTATATGATAATTGATGGTAGAAGAAAACTGCAATAGAAATCAACAAACAACAAATTTTCTTACGCTACCAGCTATTAATAAACAATAAGCTGTAGCTAAATAGAAAAAAATTTTAGTTCGATGGTATTGAAATTACTTTTGAATTTGATCTATTATAAAAAAAAAAAAAAAAAAAAAAAAGTTATTGTATATCGCTTACATAGAGAAATAAAAATATTGTTTTTTTAATTTAAAAATATATGTAAAATGAATTTAAATTTAACTTACAGTATGCAACACCCGCCTTCGTAAAGACACGAAATTAAAACAATTTTATGTTGACATTCGAATGGAATGATTCTTTTGTTCTAACGTTTAAAATAAAATTCTCTGTGAACAGAATTGAAATAATTTTGATTTGGTTAACAACAAAGAGATATCATATCTTATTGTCTCGATTTAATTATACTCTACTGTTCAAATATTATTAATGAAGAAATGGGAAAGCGAGACAAAATGTAAAAAAAATATGCACTAATTTCAGGTCACAAAAAAAACTTCCTTATTATTTAGATTACTATACTATAGGGTCGTTTCCAAATGAGCTCCAGCTGCAAGTTCGCATTTTTGCTTCCGCAATAAATGTTGTTGCAGATCTCATTTTTAAAGCTAAACAGTTAGGAAATTGAATTAAAGATGTCGGAAAATGTTAAAATATCCGAAAAAAGCGATCTGCAGGAAAACAAAATATTTCTCACAGAGAAATTATTTTTTTGTAAATAATGCTGTGCTGATAAATATTAATTCGGTAAAAATTTTTTTTGGTAGAATCACTGAAATGGAAGACATCTTCATTGACCAGTTTATAACCACATTAGCTTTTATAGCTTATAATTTCAAATGATTTTTTTTTTCTTTATCAAATTGTCAAAATACAGGGCAGATCATAACCCGTAACTAGCAACTATTTTCGTGGGTTTATTAACTGAAAAACAAAATTTTCCGAATTTGCCCCTGGAACGCAAATATAAATGACGAAAAACTGTTGGATTGGCGATCGGCAAAATTAAATTTCACAGAATATCACTTCATTATCATCTAACTACAAAATTGGTATTTTTATTGTCCGAGCTGCAAAAAAAATTAATTCTGTGAAAATTTATTTAATTTAATGAATGTGAGAAACCTCACTTTGAAAAATTTATATTTTTGTTGTTCTCAGAAATTATAGTGTTGATAACGAATAAAATATATAATTCAAAAATTAACGAGGCATATCGGGCGCGATGTCCCAGCATGAACAGCTCCAATTCACAAAGAAACTGTTACGATACCCACCAAGTGTGAGACGAAAGTGAGCTGCAAATCAAAACAAAAATATCTTTAAAGCGCCTAAAGCCTTTACCAGCAAAAATCGCGCGCTTAACTTACAAGTTTGGCTAAATCATATGATTGGTTATCAATATAAATTTAGCCAATCAAATTACTGATGAAAGTGTTTCAGATCAGCTAAGTATCATGAAAAAAACTCGCACTAAATCGCAAAGTATAATATGAAGTAAAATAACACAGAAGGTCGTATCTGACCAAGTAAACATAACAAGCTGTTTAGAAATGAATTTATACTTTCTATGAAGGTGGAAACTCTATAAAATATGCGAAAACCATCTGATGCTTGCAAATATTTTGCAACGAAAGTATCGAAAATGACAGCGAATTAATGAGCCAAGCAGTTCCTATGCTCATATTCTATTGACAAATGCTGGCATGCATATGCGCCAAAACTGTGAACTGATGGGTAAAAAAATATCAAATGATAGATAGATATAGATATCAAAGATTTGTCTGAATTAGAGCAATTTTTAACATAGAAAATAAAAATATTGTGAAAAAAGATTTTCTAAAAGCACTAGCCAAATATAGGTATATATTTTTAAACATTGCGCCGAAACGGAAATAACTGAATAAACTATGAGCACATTTTATAGATTTGGGTATGATAAGGCCATTTATAAACAAGTACATCACAATTCTCTGTTGTTGAGCTCGTACACCATTGCAGAGTGGGTATATCATTTTAATGGCGCGTATTAATGCTTTTGCACACTTGGACCATCGATGTAAGTTGTTTTAGTTATATAACTTTTGTTTTGTAAGAAACCCCGTTATAGAAAATCGAGTAAATGTCATAAAAATTTAGTAATTTTTTTTACTCTTATGACACCAATATGGGTCCCACTTTTGTGTTTAGGTGTTGTTTTTTTTTAACTATTATGAGAGCTAGGAATTGACTGCGTGGGTGAAGAATTTCCTAAGCAAGGAAAGCTTTGTTAAGATTAGTAGGCAATAATTTTATGTAATAAAAACTACGATGAAATCGAAATTACGAAACTTTGATTTACGAGGATTAAAGCGAACTTTTTTCCTGAGTTTACAGTACCAGGTTTTCTCTGAGTTTTTCTCGAGGTTGAGTGGTAAACTTTGAAAATAACGCAGCAAGATATCCAAGGCTCTACATAAAACTTGACTTGAAACACGTAAATATATTTCAAGAAGCATTTCCTTTACAAAACTTTTTACATTAGCGTCACTAGTTCGGTTTCTCATAAAATCATTCAGCATGTTTAAAATAGCTTAAACTTAAAACCAATAGCACCATCAGAATGTGCAAAAATAACAGAATACTTACTAAAAATTTTTCGTTTTCTTACAAATATGTAAATTTAAAACTAGCATTTGTTTAACGAGTACATTTTTATAAAAGTCTTAGACTGATATGGTAACAAAATCTTATTTTCCAGACCCCTAAATAATGTCTTTTTAAACCAACTGGGTAAATTCTTGTCTTTTGCTCAGCTAATTACTACAGGTTAGCCAACAGCATTAAATTTCGCAGGTCGTATTGATTGTTTGTTGCATTGGTAATTTTACAAAAATGCTTCGTAATAATATATATTATTTAAATTGTAAATCAAAATTTAGTCAATCAAGATACGAGGATACCCTAAAATCGATGACGTAAAATCTCTATCGGAGTAGCATTTTTTATACCTATGACACAGCATAGTTTACGGGAATACCTAAACTGGCTTAAACAAAATTTGCACTGAGCAACAACACACCAATTCAGATCTTAAAAAGCCATTTTGAAACAGGGAGCAGGCTAAATCATGAATTTTTTACTTTTTTTTTAAGAAACGTACGAGCAATTTTTTGGATAGAAAACCTGACTGCAACAACATTTAACCAGATATAATATGGATGAAAATGTAATGGTAAGAGTTCAATGAAATTACGCGAAAAAAATCTTTTTAATCGATATTTATTTAAATCACAATCTTAACAGCAATTCATAAATGAAAATAAATTTAATTAGATAATTATATAAATTGATTTATTTACACATACTATATATGAAATACTATAAATCATAAATACCCAATTTATGGAAGCTAAAAAATTACAAATCTTCAAACGAGAAGAACCAAACAGAAATAAACCGTTCAATTTTACACCAGTCCGTAAAATTTAGATGTCACAAACGATGCTAAATGAATCTTCATGAAAATTTTAAAGATATATTCAGCTCTTTTGACCTCGGGGTAATTTTATTATTAAGAATATTTAACACATTTATTTGGCACGTAGAAATCTTTTTCCATTTGAAGAGATGATGGTCAAGTTTCCCTAATGATTTTGAGAGCTATTTACTCAATTTAGCAATGCGACGTTCGTTACGTCTACTGAAGCGGGAATCGAGCTAAATTTCTTAAAAATGGCTTAATGTTACTTTTTAAATCTTAAAGAGACATTAAAACTATATGCAAAACTGATATTTTGAAAAGTTAATATTACTACTCGAGCAAGCAAAGGACGAAGTACGAAATTTTTTTTCTTCATCATTTTTTCTTCATCCCCTCGTTAATTTTTTTTGGCAGACTTTCAATGTGTTGTTATGCGTATTATCAAGCAAACCATTATTAACGTTGTTAATTCAAAAATTATCGAATTAAAATGAAAGCAAGAATAGAAAGCATTACATTCCGAACGAAACTTTTATTGGAATTTTAAATACAATAAATTAGATATGTTACGAACAGTAATTTAATGTCAATGTCAATTACTCTATTAAAAAAATGTAAAAAAAATATTTCTAATTAAAACCTATAGAAAAATATGAGATGATCTTTGAGTTCATTATATTACAAAGTATAAATTTACATATTTACTAAACGAAAAATATAACCCCGCAATACACAAGTTCCAAATTACAATCGCTTGTGACAATGCGAGAAAAAAAAACGCGTTATCTTAATGCAATATTTTATTCTATACTTTTTAAATAGTTTAGAACTGACACACGATAGGTGGGTTCAAGCCTTACCCAGCATAGTCAATGTAAATTTAAACTATTTTGTCTAGAAAAAATCTAATTTCAGAAAAGCATACTCCAATTAAGAGTTGACCAATTTAATTAGATTAAATGTGTCTACTGTTAGAGCAATCGATCCATGCCAAGTTCGTGAGCTAAAAGTGAATATAATAAATAATATTTAAACTGGTACCAAGATAGCATATTCTATAAGTCATTGCGGGGAATACTTTATAATGTTAAATGAAAGATTCCGACGCAATGTAATCAAAATGAAAATATATATTTGTTCTTTTTTAATTTTCTTTAGCTATTTTAAGAACAGTATTTTTTTTTATTATTAAAACAAGAAAGGTGTGCAGCTTCAGATCTGCAAAACGTTGACCAACCAAACCAAAAAGAACTAGAATAAAGTAAGAGAAGGAGTAATGACGACCGACTCTATCTAAAAAGGTCAGCATAAACAGAACTGATTTAAACTAAAAAAAGACCACGAAAGCCTAAAAAACTTTTTTTAATTTTCATGATTGCTGAGTACTTTGCAGCTTACAAAACATGACCTAGCCGGAGTTTGACTCTCACTCAGTTAATAAATTTTCACTGATAATCTTTTTTTAAACCTTTCATATATGGGATGCTATAAATATTAAATCTACATGTTCAAACTATAAATTATCTCAGAATTTTGAGGTAAATTAGCTATTTTTCACGCAAGCAGGAAAACAATAAAAAGAAAAGTTTCGATTAAAACAGTTTCAATGCAGCACCGTGACTAAAATTCGTTATAATCGGACCTTAACGATCAATAAAAACAACTCAAAAAATTTTTTCTTTTTAATCTGCTTAATTTTATGGATTTATAAACCAAAATTTTTGGGAGGAAATTCTTGATGAACAGATTTTTTGTAAATGTGTACAGACAGACACGCAAATGCAAGATGTGACGAATTGCCAAAATATTCTATCAAAAAGACATGACATGTTGTTAAACATATTTATTATATTAAGTAGATAGCAAATGCTAAAAAATTAAAACTTACATTTTTTGTCAAAAGCTTCTCTTAGGTTTTTGTCTTCCTCCATTTCTCTGTGGCAATAAAAAAAAAAAAATAAATAAAAAAAATATATATATATATATATTATATTATATATATATATATATATATAATTAAAAGTTAAATTTAACTAGCTTAAACCCTAAGCCCAATACCAAAGGATTGAGATTCGATAAAAAAGCTTTAAGAAAAGAAAATGCAGCATCACATAAAATAGGGCTTTCAGATTTTTTTAAGGCGAACTACGACAAACCAACTACTGAAATGCACTGGCGAGAAATAAGGCCTTACATAGCCTGAGTGATTAAATTTTTTCATACATGCGTTTGGATATGGTCTGTGTAGTGGGGTAAAAACGTTGTTTTGAGGAAAGCAGTCCTTTTCAGCACCTGTTAGGTTATTTATTCCAATTTATGTTAAGATTTATCTAAATTTTTTTCTTATTTACATAGCTTCACGATTTTAATAAAAGAATTATTTTTTCATTTATTATATAAATAATAAATTTGCAAAAAGAGATTGTTTGTCATTTCTGAAGTAATAATCATGTTGCTTATAAAAATGAATAATTATCCACTTGTTTTTTCGCCACAGCCGACACACTTTTTCACCTCCATACATAAACAGCACTCAAACACAAGTTTATACATTATCTGGGACTTGGAACGAACAAATGATCAGCTTGATCAATGAATATTAACAATTTCTGTAATTAAATTTTTTCAATGATGGAAATTTACCATCTTTAAATCTACTTTGGAGAATATATTTAAATGTTCTGCTTAAAGAATTAAACATTTTTTTGATTTATTTATAGTCATTTAAAGTATTACTACGGAGAACATCTGCCGTAGTAAAGCGAGATCGTGACTTCTTAAATAGAACAAAACATAAACATAAATACAAGCACAAATCGCGCTGTTGCCGAAAATCGGTGCCTAAACGGCAATATAGAAAGCAGAAAATAAAACCTTACCTTGAACAATAACTTCAAATAATTTTAAAGTATTTTAGGAGCGTGGAATTATATTTCAGACATTATAAAATTGAGTATGAACGGTTCTCACCTCAATCTATCCTCCTCCAACATTACAACAAGTGCGTTTCTTTCTTCTACCGTTTCCACAAGTTGTTTAGTTAAATAGTCAATCCTTTCATGGGAATCTAACTTTGGACCTAGAATAATGACAACATTAATATTAATAAAATGTCCATGGTGAAAAAGTAGCTCAAGTATCACCACCACTTTAGACTAGTACAGCCACGTTTTGATTTTTTCAATCTTGATTATAACGTGGGAGTTAAAACACTTTATTTGATATAATAACAAACCGTAACTAATATCTTTAGTCGGTTTCTTAACCTGATTTATGGATAAATCTTATCTCAAAAAGATTTTATATAAGCTGAATGCTTGATTTTTACTAATCGAATTGTTTACGTATTTTATTTTAGTCTACGAAGAAGCGATAAAGCTATTTGATGAAGAAGAGAGAGAGCGAATTGAAATATTTATGCATTTAACCACCAATAGACGTAAGCATAATAACTTTTCTTCTTCAGCT
>JAUZNK010091137.1:0-12486 GCA_035046665.1 Euphysa ruthae | reverse complement strand
TATATACACACACACACACACACAATAATTATAATACGATCACAATATAAAATGTATTTCATAAAATATATCTACCTATTATTTTCAAAAATATTGTGGCGTTTTTTGTTTGCATATACGATTCGCTAATATATAATACTAGCTGGTAGGTAAACCGGCGTCCCCACCGAGAGAGCGTTAAGTTTCGCCCTTTGAATTTAGTTATACCCTTTGTCTTGCCTCCGAAAACTACTCCTTCGACAATTTACAATGAATAGTTTTGTGTAATAGTAAGTGCCCATGTTTCACGTGGCCATATTTAATACACTGGATTTTAATATATAGCAAATATTATAAGGTTTACTCAAAAAGTGAAAGATAACATGGAAAATAAATTTTCGCTAGATGTAGGAGTCGAACTTGTAAAATTTCCATTCGTAAATGGAAATCATTAAAATCGGATTTTGTTCAAAGACGTCAATCAAAAACGAACCAACCATAATATTGAAAAAATTCCCTAGAGAAGGTCCAGTTCTTGTTGTTTTTATAGCTATATTCGATTCAAACCAAATGTGTTTTTTTTTTCATTCATTGTATTTTACATTGATAAATTTTCTTTCGCTTCATTGTCTCAAATACTAAAATTTTCTTTTTGCGACTGTATCATGCAATTCTTCTTTAATGCAACTCTTCTTTTTATTTTGACTATTTTATCGTGGTCAAAATATTTTTTAATTTTCAAATGTTTAGAAAAAGACCGTACCCTAACGACGCCACAACACTTCTAAAACTCTAAAGGTTTGCGTACTTCCAGTGATCTGTGATCAATCATTAGGAATGACTTCATACTTTAGAACAATCAATTTTGTTGGCAAGCCAAATATAAAAATGGTATATGGTAACTGACGATAGAAGAAAACTGCAACAGAGTTCAACAAACAGCAAATTTTCTTACGCTACCAGTGATTTATATACAATAAAGCTGTAGCTAAATAGAAATAAATTATCTGTCGACAGTATTAAAATTGCTTTTGATTTGGTTTTGATCTATTGGAAGAACAGTTTATACAAAAAAAAATTGTTTTTATGGTAAAAACTTTACATCGCATACAAAGTCAAATAAAATTATTGTTTTTAATTAAAAATATATTTCAAATTAAAATTAATTTAAATATAACTTATAGTTCACGACACACTCGCATTTATAAAGATAAGAAATTAAATATTAAAACAGTTTGATGTTTGTATTCGAATGGAATGTTGATAATTCTTTTGTTAAACGTTTAAATAAAATTCTCTGTGGAATGTGATAGATGCCATCTGAAAATCATTTACCAAATTATTCATAGGATGCATACGGTAACAATCATCCATTAACCCATAGGTATTCAAATGTTGCATTGGTTATTTTCCAATAGGTGTTTGTCTGGCGTAATTGTTTATATGTCAATGAGGGGATGACCTTTCAATTGTTTATTAGTGAGTGTTTCGATTGCGTGTATTCTAAATCAGATTCATTTATAAGTTCAACTTCATCTTCTGACGAAGATAATAAGCGTTGGTTACTTATTAACTTGCAAGGTTTCGGTTTACGACGAAATGACGAAGAAACCTTTAAAGTGGTTGTTGGTGGTTGGCAACAAGAAGCCGTTTTGAAGGTAACCACAACAAACAAATAAATAGCCATAAATATTAGAATCAAGGCTATGATTATTGCAAATGTCAGTTTAGTTGCGGAAGATGTAACTTTTTTTGTTATGGAATTTATCCAACTGTCATTTTTTTCGAATAACTTATCAAAGAGGTTTTTATCCATATTTACTTTTCGTGGAGTTAATTCAAGAATATGACATAAAATTTCATACACTTGAATGTTTTTAATCGTGTGTATGTGAACGCCTTGCTTAAATAATGGACCATGGGCAATCAAAAGTGAATTTGTAGATGGATTTATACCCGCATATCCCATCAAAGCTTTTTTACTGTCAATAATTCTTTTCGGATATATTCGCCATTTTTCATCTGCAACGAGAAGTATTGAAGTTGTTCGGCCTTTATACGAAATTCTAAAACTTTTTGGTAAACTTGATCCATTATATAAAGCCATATGAGGATGGGCTTTCTTCCATTTAGAAGTTAACAACTTTTCATGCTTTTCGCTATTAATAGAAATTGTCGTAATTGGTCCGTTATCAATTATTTCGAATGGGATATTGTCAGTATTGTAGTCATCTAAAAATATCTCCTGTCCTCTACCAAGCTCAGTAAAGCCACTCTCCCCTGTCACGATTAAGTTTATATTTTCAAGTAAATTTTCTCTCTCTAAAAAATTCATCATTTCTTGTGTGACATTGTTTACTTTCTCAATAGCTTTTCTCATTTCATTAGATTTGAGTCCATACTTTGAAACTGTTAGATATGGTTCTTCAAAATACACACCTATAAAAGATGGTCTTTTATCTTTCAATGTCAGCCACTGTTGTACTATTTTTCTTCGGGAATCAAATGGCATTACCGGACCATGTATTCCACCTCTTAATACCATCTCCTCAAAAGGATCCACATAGTTTTTGTCTCTGCAATCGTAAGTAACTTTACCTGATTTATTGAAATTAACCCCATGTCCCGGCCAATAGCATAATGCACTGAAATTGCCTTGTAGTTGGTTTTTTATCCAAACGGGATGGACGTCTTTCCACCATTTAATGTCAGTAACGCTTGCACTAAACTTTTCACGTGTCTTCGTATTAACCATCTTATTCGATATCATACCATGCTGGTTAGGGTAAACACCTGTATCCATGGTAACGAAAGACGGTAAAGATTCTGTCTGGAATAGATCCTTCTTTCTCTGAATGTGCACACCATTCTTCGCTAATTTTCTAAAAGCTGGTAGAGAAAACTCTTCCATAACATCCCATCGCAACCCGCTAAACGCAAATACAACAATTGTATGCCCATTAGCAGAATTTTTATTAAAAGCTAATGGATTTCCTTGTACCATTAGACTTAATAATATAGCCCAGATGAAATAAATCATTCCGTTAGCAAATCTCTCTCTAACGATTAGACGCATGTAAAATATCAAATTCATATTTTCTACAACAAAGACAAGCTCTTCAAATATTAACATAAGAGCTTTTGTATTTTTTCTTCTTTAGTTTAAAATCTGCAACAATGATAAATGCCACGTGTTTTTAATATGAAATCTGCCATTTCATTTTAAATGTTTATAGAAATTACAATAACGAAAAACCGTTTAAAACCTATATATGTTTATTCTAGCCAAGAAGGAGCTTTTAAAAACTAACATCAACATTTCAAAAAATTTAATTCTAGTCCTCGGTTTATCGTTCTATTAAGTTGTTTTTCAGTCTGAAGAATAGCAAATCTCAGAGCTTATAGTATTGCTATAATCGTTAGTTTCGTTTAGATTCTTTCCTATAAAAAATCACGGGTACGTTAGGGGATTATACCTGAAGCATTAGCCACAGTAGAGCAGCTTGGTGTCCTATTTACAATAATGTTAATGATTTTGTATTTTTCTAGCACTTATAGCTGTGCAATTATTATTGGTTTAAACAGTGTTTGATGAATGTATAACATCAATTATATAAACCTAACAAATAAAAAAAATAAGTTAATAGACCCATGGTCGGGTTTATACCCGAAATTTTGGTTCACCCTTAGGAAAATCTTTTTATTAGATTGCAAATCCTTTTACATTTCCAGTTCATGGTTACCCGCGTTTGAAGTAACTCAAATAAGGATTGCGATAAGGCCTGAGTATTAACAAATTTTTTTTAATTGATAGAATTTACTAATTGGAACTTTTATCACGTGAAACTAAATTTACCGGCATGTTTGAACCGTCCAACATGCGGAACTTAAACCGTTCAATCATTTTGTTTGAAATTTTGGGTGATGATTTCTCACCAATGTAGTTGCAATTTGTACTAAAAACTAAGCTTTTACATCAATATTTCAAAAATTAAAAACATAGTTTTTCCAAACCAAAAATTCAATTTTTGGGCCAATAAGTGATACAAAATTCTAAAAAAAAGAAAAAAAAATATTACTATTATTGTATATTCTAGTAAAGGTTGGATGTAACATGCTGATAAACAAACATGCCAAATTTGAAATCACAAAAATTTGAAATCAAGAGAAATTTCCGCCGCCAGCGGAAAAAATTCTATTGTCAGGAAAACTCAAATACAACAAAAAAATTATAAAATATGTCAAAATTTTCCACCGCTATTTACCAAGCCCTCCATTTCTTCATATTTATCAGTAAAACCTTTTATAACCGATCTTATTTTTTTTTTTTTTTAAATTTAGTTATTGGTGTGTATGTAGCTTTATTTAGTTATTGGTGTATATGTAGCTTTATTTAGTTATTGGTGTATATGTAGCTTTATTTAGTTATTGGTGTATATGTAGCTTTAATTAAATTATTAATTTATTGAAATATTATCCAAAGAGGTTTTAATTTTGCGAATGCAATTCAAACAGTGTTCACTTTTCGTAAATTAAAGATAAATTTGTGAAATTTTACTTTGGCAGAAATATACTCTCCTAAAGAATCAGGATACAAATATTGTAAACTCTTTTTGACATATTACTCTCCTTAGTTATTTTTTAAACGTTCATAATATTATAGTTGTACTGCCAATTTGAAATTACTTTTTCTTTTTTAAAAACGAATTAAAACTCAACAAACAAACTCAATAAATATTTGAAATTTTTTATTTAAATGTTAATGTTGCTAAGGGATCTGGTATGTTTTTGTTTTTGTTTTTCTTCATTTGTTCCATTTGTAATTTAGGTTGTTCTTCACCAATGTAAGAGTTGATTTGTTCACATAAATTATGAAGAATAAAAGCATGCAGGTATAACAACAGGAGCCGTTGCTAATTTTAGATCCATTTTTCGGGTTAAAATATACTGCCTTGCTTTTAATCTGCCAAAAGCACATTCTAAGCGTTGTTTTCACAGTGATCATACTTACTCTTTAATACAAAAAGGAGTAAGCGGGTGCAAATGATCCCCAATTAGGTAGTTGGGTATTTTTTTGCATCCCTGTACAAAATTCTTTTATTTTCTGTTTACTGGAAAGGGTTTAAAAATACTTTGCTCTCATGAATATTTCATAGCCATCTGCTATCTAAATCCTTAAAAACACCCCTGACTGCATAAATACTTAAAGAAAAATATTCTTTGTAGCAAAAACGTGAATTTATTTCTGGGCACAAAACAGAGATATGTGTTCAATCAACCGAAAGCCTTTACCATTGCATATTTTGCTTCAAACTGAGAAACTTTGAGCCTCATTTCATCTTGGTCTTCGGGTAGATAAAGGTATCTAGGTCTTATGTGTTTTGATAATAGCTTTGCAAACCTCAACAACAATGAACCAAACAGTATTTGAAGCTGCACCAAACGTGTTTGCTGCTACTATCAGACAATGTGTCTTTTAAATAATATAGAGCAATAGTTAATTTTTTAGCTGCAGACACAGCACTGCGATTCGGTGAAAATAAATTTGTAGAAATAAAAGGTTCTAATTCACCCAAGCAGGTCATAAAAAACTTTCCTTGAAATAGAGTTTTTTTCACACCAAAGATCTGTCCTACCAGGTGAAAACCACAGCCTTCTTTTATTTATATTATTTCCCCCTTGTCTTTGTGTTTCTAATTTTTGAAGATATCGATTTTTTTTTGCGAAGTAGATATTTGGAAATAAAATAAATTTTCTTTTTTTTCGATTATTATCCACGTTAACACGCTATTTAATTGCATTATCAGTGATATGATTCCAATAAGTTTCAATTTAGAAGCTACAAGTATTTTTTCTCTTGGTGTGAAGCTATTTTTTTTGTATTTAAAAATTTCTGGCGAAAAAAAATCCAAAGCAAAATATCTATCTAAGATGATTTATTTTTCGTCCGGTTTACTGGTCAAAGAATTCTGTATATGATTGCAAAATAAAAGTAGCTCGGTTGATCTGCCCAATAGGTAACAAAAATTACTTCCGTTGATGCAAATCCATCTGAGGATTAGTTCTTGAGAAAAGTGATAGTATGAGAGTTAAAATTGCCACTAAAAAAATATTAAAAGTTCACGCCTTTAATAAGTCAAAAAAATATGACACCACCAGCAATTATATATCAGAATCATTTGGTTTATCGTGTGAACCAAAACAATTTACAATAACAGAAAAAACCCGAGAAACCTCAAACAAAACCCGAGAAACCGCAAACAAAACCCGAGAAACCGCAAATGAAACCCGAGAAACCGCAAACGAAAACTAATAAAAGCGAAGTAGATCATAAATTTGTGCCAGATAATGAAATGTCAATACTTGTTTTTTGAAATTCTAACGCTAAAAATTATTTACTAATAATAAAAACGAACTAAGTAAAAATCAGAAAAGAAATATTTTTCATCGTAGTTATGTTATTTACAAACTTTGAAAATAGCGGGTTTAACAATTTACCACAAAACTTGCGGCGGTCGCCTGGTCAAAATCAATAAGATTTAAAAATTGCCCCAGTTTTACATTTTAAGTAGTTATATAAACTGAACTTAAAAAAAAGATCACCAAAGTTAGCGCAAAATAATTAGCATAATTAGGCAAATATTTCTGAACGACAAGTAATCACCTAAATAATATTTGGTTCAGACAAAACATCTAGGTTACAATGACTACTGTGCCCTATTTCTAAGGAACCTGATGAATGGTTTTCTCTATATCACTGCCGCAATACCAAAAGAATCCAAACTTTAAATTAAACGTTCAAAGTTTCCGATAAAAAACATTACTATTTCGAAGAAAGAATTTATTTAATTAACAATTAACATATTGTATTTTGAAACTTTGTTATTTTAGCTGATGGATTCCCTTTTAAAAATGGTGGATTTTTTCGAAATGGTGGCTAACATAATCGGTCAATTTTTTATGTTACAAAAATCTTGACATAACTTATTTTCAATAGAATTTCAAGCTGACCTAAGAGTTATTAACGGAATAAAAATTAAAGATGGCAAATTTTTTTTTTAAATTTATTTTTAAATTTTCTTTGCAAATTATTATTGATTAAAATATTCTAATTTGTATAAATATGTTACTTGAAATAATTATTACTAGAAAGTTAAGAAATTAAGAAGCTATACCTTCGTCTTTGGTGGTATGGGGAGCGATATAATGCTATTCTATTGTTGTTCTAGAGATCTGTCTACGTTTACTTTCGAAATGATGGGAACTGAAATTCTTAATACTTTATGGTGACAAACAAATATTATAAACTTGGCAAAATTCGAATTAATTAAAATATTAACAAAAACACATTTTTTTGTTCCATTAAATTTTTCGAAATTTAATCAACCTTATCACAATCGCCTCAATATATACATAAACTTGTGCAAAGTAACTTCGATTTTGATAATTTACATCGGACTCTATACCCTAGTTCAGGCTTGCAACCACATTTTATCAATTTTTGACAAATTTTAGCCACTACAGGTAATGTCGTCTACAGCAGTTCCCAAATAACAATTACTTTCTGCCAACTCCAACTAGAAGGGGAAAATAAAATTGGTTCTTTCATCAGCGTTTGACCACATAAATATGATCCTTTATAGATAGCTTGTTTTAGATGATTTTTTAGTGCATCTTCCTTTGGTGGGTATTGATTCTATCATACCCTCTTTTTGAGTTTCATTAACAGTCATACAAGAACTTACTGTAGTAGATCAGAATTACAAATCTTTGAAGGTCGAGAAACCATTGTCGATATCATTATTGTTTGGACATGAAACTATATCAGCCAAACACACTGAATAGTCCGTAAATGATTTTCATACACCTCAGCATGTTTTTTACTTCTATCTAAAAAGGATGATGTTTTATCGCACCCAGTCAGTGCATGGAACAAAGGCAGTATAGCCGAGATTGTTGGACGGAATGATTTTCTGATTCCGCGTACGGGTATGAACTCTATATTCCTCAAGAACCGAAATGGATCCATATTTCTTCTAAATCAAATGTTTCCGCTACACTTACAGCTAATACTATCACATCAGTGTCAACTGAGCGAATTATGATCCGTTTATGTTCCTTTACCGCAATTTCCCTTGCATGAACAAAGCCTCTTCGTGTGTACATGGTGACAATTCAGTTAAAATTTCGTTTGATTCATTGCACAGAACATTGCTATCTTTATAGATATAAATATTTTTTATATCAATGTTTGTTGTTAGATCATCATTATTAGTCGGATATCTAAATTATTCAACTTTATTTTTGTCATTTCTTAGGAAGTCTTGTTTGATGCTTTTGTGGTTGGAGCAACTATACGACGTATTCCTGCTCCCTTTATTGTCCTTTGGAGCAACTATACGACGTATTCCTGCTCCCTTTATTGTCCTTGTCATTCTTTTTAAACTTCCTTTCGAAAATATATCCCATGCTACGTTTATTCTTAGGGTGTCTTGCAATTCTTTCAACATATAAGGTATAATAATATCACTATCATATAAAAAAAAAGTAGAATGTGGTTTTGGTCTTAGAATGTTGAGTATTGGTGCACTATCGATTATCTTTACATCGATTTCTGGGATACATTCATAAGCGGGATACCATCTGTTAAGCATTTAATTAACTCAGACCTTTTAACAGGAACTTAATTTTCCATTCTGAGAAACTGAAGGATTGTTTTCGTGACTGAAGAATTCATCCAAATCGCCTTCTTTTACATGATTGCTAAAATATAATTGAGAAAAAAATTACAAATTTTTCTTCAAGGAAGAAACCTGCTGTTTTTAATGTGACTTCTTCTTTCGACTTGGGTAACTAAATAACGGTAGTTTGTTTTAATTGATTCAAAAAAATATGACGATCTTTGTACGAGTTGTAAAATTTTGAACTGGGTTTTCCCGGTACTGTACACGTTTCTGTCTTTTTTTACAACACTTTCTTCTACAATGTCATGTGAGACAAAAACTAACAAATTTTTGCTCTTTTCTATAAATGGCATGCCATTTTTTATTATTAATAAACCTGTCTTATAAATTTTTGCTTTACACTTTTAATTTTTTTGTGGTGTGAAAATCATTTTGTTTTATTTTTTCTCGTTCTTTTGTTTTCTCGTTGGCAGATTTGGATTCATTTAATAATCTGGCTATTTCAGTGCCAGATACTATCCATTGTAGTAGCTCAGAACTGTTAAACTTATAACTCTTCCACCGCTTTTTGCCCATTTGTTTATCTGCTCGTGAGCGTAGTCGAATGCAATTGAAGAAAACATTTTTGCTGTCTTTCTAATGTGAAATTTCCCTTCGCAAATTGTGATACAATTATTGGATACTTTGTCTTCATTCAAGTCATGCCACGTATGTGTATTGATAGCCATCGTGCATAGTTAGGACGATACAAAGCAAAAACCATTGCATTAGTTCGATTAGTGATGCAAGGTATAATTAAATTAAAAGTTTCTTTCTCTGATTGAACGAATGAACACAAGAACATTTCATTGATAATTTATAGTAATGGATCAAAACTTAAATTGTTGGACTTCTTTTTGCCTTTTCATCTTACACAAATCAAAATTCATTGGAACTGACGTTTCATTTGGATATTCTGAATATGCTGGTATGAGTTCATAAGTATATTTAGAGTTGCAGCAGTTATTTGATGAGTTCTTGTGATATGTGACGATATGATTTAAAGAATCTGCAGTCCCTAAGAATGATATAGGCGTGTGAATTCCAAATTGAAATAATTCTTCAGGGTGTGTTAAAGTATTTTTTCATATTTTCAGGAATGAAATTTTTCTTCGATCGATGAATAAGAGTTTGCATCTAAATTTAATACTTGTCATAATGTACAAATGAATCATCTGAGGTGACAATAATTTAAAAAAATAAAATTAATCCAAATAGTGAAACTTTAACATTGTCTTCATTTAAGTGAGAGAAAAGAGTGGCTAGATTTGTTACGAGCTGTAACACTCCTTGTAATACGATATATCAATTAGCGCAAAAAATCTTTTCCAGTTCATCACAATTGAGTTGAGAGTAGTAGATATTGTTGATAGATGACTAGATAGATAAATAGATAGATAGATAGATAGATAGATAGATAGATAGACTCATAATCTGTTATAAAATTTCTTGTAACTCCTTTATCTTCAATTGTCGAGTGTTGAAATAATGATATTTCTGTGCCATGAAAAAAGCTGTTTGCAGGAGTCAGAGACGGGTTGTTGTCAATACTTTGATATGAACATAGAACCAAATAAAACTCATCTGGAGGTGTTTATGATTAACGATAGTGTTTAAAATCTTATAAAGAAGAAGATATGTTTTAAGTCTACTCGTGGAACTTGCAATGTTCTGATATTAAAAAAAATACATGAACTGTCTTCCATAACTCTAACTCTGTTGAAACTGGTCGAAGTGAATGTCATTTAATGTATGTTAATGTTAAAATAAAAGTAAGTGCCTCCTAGTATAGTATGCCTACATATAGAAATTTTAGCAATTTTGAAAAAGAATTTTAATGGGGAATTTACTAGTTACTTTTATACTTCTTTTCATACGCGTAATTATGTATTTTACGATAACATTCTTCAGAATGAGCTAATGAAAAGAGCTCAATTAAAAAATCGTGCAAACAAGTGCGGTAAATTAAACGTTTAAAAGCTTATAGAGACTATCGAAATTTTTTTGTCAAATTAATTCATAGAGAAAAATGCCATTTTGACGTAAAAGATGATCAGAAATCATTTTGGGAGGCATGCAAACCATATTTGTCCACTAAACACCACAATAATAGAGAGACAGTTCTTCTCTTTGAAAATGGTAACATTATTTCTGAGGAAAAGAGCACTGGTGATATGTTCAACAATTATTTTGCTAACATTACGAAAACTTATTATATATAAATATAGTATTGGCCCATTACATATCACCCGTCGACTTCACCAAATTCACATTTTGAGCCTCATTCGATTATCAATGCAAACCAAATAATAGTTTTGACCCAAGTTGAACCCAAACAAGTACATGACATCATCATTAAGTTAAAAAAAGGTGATGATATTATTTCAACTCATAAAATCTTTAGCTCATCTTCACAGTCCACTTTGATGACTAATGAAACTTTCCCAGACTCTCTTAAATGGGCAAGTGTAATTCCTATCCATAAGAAGGAAGATATTCTTGAGAAAGGGAACTATCGTCCAATCAATATTCTTCCTACCTTATCCAAGGTCTATGAGAAAATAATCTTTTTACAAATAACCCGTTTCTTCAACAACAATTCTCTCCACTTCTTTGTGAATTTTGCAAAGGTTTATTTATTTCTTCTTAATAAACAACAAAATGAAATGATAAATAACAAAATTGTCTCCACAAAAAATTTATAATAGGAACCGTTTTCATATACATATCAAAGGCTTTTTATTGCATCCCACGTAATCTTCTGCTAGCTAAACTGGCCACATACAGTTTTTGGGAAAAAAAATTGCGGTTCATAAAAAGCTACTTCCTATCAAGGAAACAATGGGTTGAATTGGGTTCGACGTTTTACGTGTAGTTGGATATCGTATTAGGTATCCCAAAAGTCTCCATTTTAGGCCCACTTCTATTTGCATTAGACTCCGATATCTTTAATTTTGCAGATAATAATACCCTTTACACTTGTGATTTAGCCTTTGAAAAAGTTTGGTCCCGTCTATCTAAAGATCTTACTAGACTTCAAAATAAAAATAACTCTATGGCAAAAAAACCCTGCAAAGTTTCAAATAATATTCTAGGGAATGAAAACCTTACCTGCATCTCTTAATATATGTGGTAAAGATGTATAGGCAAATAATCAAGTGTTATTATTGATTATCATTATTTTTGATTCTAAACTGACTTTTTCGATGCATATACGTAAATTATGTACAATAACAAATTACAAATTTTCTTGTTTATTTAGATTTAGAAGTTATTTGAATATTTTACAAACGAGAAAACTTGTCAATAGTTAAGTTTTAAGTCGTTTTTTATAAAGCTCTCTGATTTGGTCGGTTTGTAGGACAACTGAATATAAATTTATCCATGGTATTCATAAACGAGATTTACGGGTAATCCACGGGTAATCCACTTCGAAATTAAGTTTGACGAGCTGCTTCTCTTGAAAAACACAGTTAGTTTTCATGCAAAACTACTACAGTGTCTAATGTTAGAGATATAAAAATCTATCATCAAACTTAGTCCCAAACTAATGTGGGAAATATTTCCTGTAAAAAATGTACTATACTGTCTCAGGAATCGCTTTTTGAAATTCCCACCTGCAAGAACGTCTAGTTACGGAACAAATTCAATTAATTTTAAAGCATCTTATCTTTGGAATAGTCTTCCCTTTAGCTATAAAAGCTTAAAATCGTTGTCTTGGTTTATACCAACTATTAAGTCTTGGATCTGCATGTCATGCACATGTCCAATATGTCATTAGTTA
>JAUZNK010091126.1:0-12487 GCA_035046665.1 Euphysa ruthae | reverse complement strand
GTAATAGTGGTGGTTGTAGTCATATTTATTGTAATTTTGGAAAATATTATTGCTAACACCACCACCAGAGAGAAGAAAAGTGATCCTTCAGGTTACCATGATATTTAGGCCCTCAACAAAAATTCGAGATATTTATTCAAAAATCTAAACCCATCTCTTATTCTCCTAAGATGCAACAATTCTAGAAAAAACAAATAAAAAAAAAGGTAATAAACAATTAAGTAATCAGAAAAATAGCTATGGATTGAATGAAATAGAAGAATTTAAATGTAAGTATATTATATATTATTTCAAAAAGAGATAAAACTGTGAGAGAAGTGCAAATTGCACCAGTGATTCAGAATAATGACAAGCTGAATTTCTACACACACAAGTTGAGCAAAAAAAATGTTTCAAATTTAAAACCAATTTTATCTTTTTAAGTGACAATTTTGATCTCCTGATACTAATTAATTTTTGAAATTTTTTTTTCGCAACTAAAAAGAAATTGTGTTTGAAGATCATGAATTTTTCAGCTTCATTTTACTGGAAATTTTACTGGAATAGATCAATATGGAAAAATATGACCGTGGAAGAATATCTAACAGATTAGATATTAAACACACCAAAGTAACTCACGCTTTCTTCTTCCTTGGTCAAATCATTAACATGACTGCTCTTTGACTGAATGTTTTCAGTTTTAGATGATACATCAGGTAATTCTGTTGGTGTAGCCAGGCTTTCTTCTAATATATTATCTTCATTAGCTCCATCTTCAGTAGCATCAAGTTGTAAACTTTCCAAAACTAAAATAAAAATAGGAAGCCAAATATAAATCACATAGAAAATTTCATCTTGGCTAGAAAGATCTTTGAACATTACTGTATAAAACAAGTTTAACACAATGTTATATACAACACAATTTTAAATATTTGGGAAATATATAATTTAACAAAAAAAGTTCAAGAACTACAGAAATTATTAAAGATAGAGGCTAATCTAGGCCATTTTCGACCATAGCCTTTGATGTTATATTTTAGCATTTTGCAGAAAGATTAACTAACATCAATTAATAGCTGATGACCTGTTCAAAAAAAATTAAAATAAACCTGCAAATGAGAGCTATATATTCATACTAAAATTATTAAATTATTAAGTTTTACTATATGAAATAGAGTTTATTTTTTTAAATTGTTGAAAACATAAGTTTATGAAACTACGTTATCATAAAATTTCCTTTAAAAAGAAATCTAACTTGAAGAGATTTGGATAAGACGCCATCAAGACAATTGAATTTTGGTGAATTTTATTTTTAAAATTTTATATAAAATTTTTAAATGGCTACCAAGAGGAGGTAACTCACAGAAGCAGATATTAGAAACTTTGTGAACGATCTAAATAATAATTTTGATGGTGACAGTATTGAAAATTCAGGTAATTTTCCTGTTTGCTGATTTTTTTTGATTGTGTTGATGTAGTGTTTTGTTTGTATGTTGTTTGACAGCTCTTTATCTAGCTAATCTAGCTATATCTAGCTACATACATTTAGATTTTCTTGATATAGATCTGACTTTGGTAATACTTATATAAGAATTTGTACTTATTATACTCTTGATTTGATTTTAGAAGCAAGCTTTAGCAGCAGTAGTGAAACCGAGGAGGAGGATACCGACATAGACATTGCTTTGGGAAATTATTTGTGGCAATCTTCATCACCATTTCACACATGTCTGCAAAGAATAACTTTTGGTACCATTTCAATCCTTTACACTGAATTGAATATGATACACCGGCTCAATGAATCAACACCGCACTTAGTTTTACTATCATCTTTGATTACATCAGGTTTAAAAATGGGGTTTTGAGTAGCAAAATGTACCTGGCCAGTATCCTCAAGCACTCTAACATTTTTTGTGGACTTCATGGACACAATTTTTTAAGATTTTGTTTAATAATTGTTTCAATGTTTCAATCATCAATTTGACATCATAATATTTTGTCATGGGTTCAATTTCCAAACCTTTCAATCAGTGGGAAGACCATTTTTCTTATGACAGGTTCTAAAACAACCAGTGGAATTCTTGAATAATGCAAGCAGCAGTTCTGGAGAGGTATACAAATTATCTATGGTCACACAATAACCCTGGCCAATCCCTTTAATCAAATGACAATACAACTTTGGAGAAAGTGGAGTAACTCTCAAAAAATTTTGGAAAAGGTACAATGGGTGGAACATACAAGGTATCGATGGCAGTGTATGTTATGAAGCTAACAAGATACCCAATTTCACTCAACAACACATGTAAATCTTCACACTGTAACGTTGTCGCTTATTTGGTATATATACACGAAATTTCAACCTTCCTTTCCACAATGACAAGTATTCGTTAACGGCAATATTTTGTTCAGGAATGTAATTTGTGTTAAATTTATTTGCTAATCATCAAGAAATGAAGTTAGCTTAGACAAATTATTTGTTGGATCCTCAGAGTATGGGTCAACATACTTTTTCAATTTTTGATTGAATTTTTGCATGGAAAAATTTATAGTGTCAGGCATTTCCAGGAGACGAGGACTATAGCCAGTGCACACGCCCACACTCTCCTAAATCAATCTACAAGGCATTTTTATAGCCCTCCTAAAACATCTTTAGGCCTCCTAAACTAGGCCAAATCATTCTATTTAGCCTTATAGCCCACCTAGATTGTTTTAGGTGGGTAATCACAACCGACCTGGCAGTTTATTCCTGGAAAGGCCTGCAGAAATCAGAATAATCTGTGTGATCAGAATAAACAAATGTGTGAATAATCAATAACACAAAGTTAGTCAAATTGCAAATAATGTTAATTTTGCATTGATAGTGTGTTAAAATTGATGAAAATTTATAAAAATATAATTTGTTTGAATATTAAAACACCATTATTAAAACTTAGCAAAATTTTGTTATAAATAAACCTTAATTTGCCGCAAAACCTAGTAAACTTTTTAAAAACCAACAAGAAATATTTTACAGATTTCACAAAATTTTCAAACATCTGTAAAAAAAATGGGCTATATTTTAGCCTAAAAAATGAGTTTTTGACAGGTGGCATTTAGGCCAAAGGATACATAAGACTATATGGTCTTATAATTTTTTGCATTATTATAAAAAAAAATTAGGATTCTATGACTTATTAAGTTCATATGGAATTTTAAAAAATCCAAAGAACAGATTATTTCAAAAAGCATTACAAAAAAGTCAACTTCTATCCAAATTTGACTACATTTGAACCCAGCATTGCAGAAAGCAAATATTAAAAAAAAAAGACTGGCAATTTACTATGACCTTAAAAAATAAATGAGCCAAAAAAATATTTTAATATTTGTTTTTTAGTTTTACGCCCTATACAACTGTGAATTTGTTACCTGCACCATCGTGGGTTGTAACATACTGCAATAAACGCTCTTGAAGTTCTGATTTAGTACCGGTCTTTACTAACCCTCTCTTTGTTAATTCTTGCTTCAGACCATCAACCTACAAAAACAATTTCAAAAAATAATAACACTCTGACGATGGCAAAATATGCTTCTTTTTTTTTTTTTAGCAAAACAGGTCTATTGTCAGGCCTTGTGTTTACTTACTTGCCTAATAACTCACTCACTATCAATTCAAAAGTCTGTGCTCCCTGCCCAACAGAAGTTGGATTCATTTTATCGCAGTCACTAAACATAAATTTTTATCTTATTATCATTCTTTATCATTGCAGACACCAAACCAATAAAAACGAATGCATTGGATTACATTGTGAATTTTCTTCCAGTCAAAAAAGGACTATGAACCTCCAAATGTAAAATGTGTAATCTTATAGTAGATTTAAATATTTAAATCTACTATCGATTATCTGCAAAGACCCTGGGACGTTCCTTTACATGCCTTAACTCTCTCGTGATTCAAGGTATAACCACTAGCTGACATTGTTTTCTTTAATGGTGGGAGATACTGTCGTCCGGGTCAAAGTGTATCTTTGCCGGGAGTTCAGGGTGATTGTCTTAGTGATGCCAAAGTAAGCTAGCCTGGACCTTCTCACCTCGGGTGTTCATTCGGTGTAGTGCTTTGCAAAGCTTGTTCAAATTCCACCTCTGTGAAATGCCTACGGAAGAGATTCAACTGAACATGGTCTGGCTGGCACCACATCAACCTTTCAACAGCGTGTAGTGCTGACGTTGGCTGTTTTTGGCAGATGATGTTGGCAGAGCAAAAACAAAGGGTACATGATCGACTGGAAAGAGATCGAGGAAGGTGTCAATGGTCAATTCAACATGCGGCCGGTAGCAAGAAGGCCAGATATCACGAACAAGGGCGCGGTCTGTTTCGAAAAAGAAGAACCAAAGACATGACCTCGGATGTTTCTTAAGTTTTTGGATCCAGACAAACACTACAAGCTATTCACTGTTTTAGCAAGTCAGCTAAAGAAATCGTAGCCAGTGATCAAAGAAAAAGGTGTCTTTGACCACTGCATTAAGAGGAAGGCTGTTGTTCATGGTGGTCAGGTCAGAGCCAGTACTCTGCATAGTATCGATCAGCAAATTTGGAGGAAGGTTCATGAATATCTTGACTATATTCGTTGTGAGCTTTAGTCGCTTCCCAAACAGCAGGGCGAACCAAGGTCGATGTTAGAAGCAGAAATGGACAGCGAGTTCACAATATGCTTTGTTCGCTACGTTACCAACCACTTCCAGGATAATATGACCCAAGCAGGTATTGGGTTAATGTACATACAGGTTGCTCATGTGAAGACATGTCAGCCTTTGAAACTGACCTCAAGGTTAAGTTTATTGCTGTTGGTGCTCTGGGTAACACCCTATGAGATAATGGAAAATACAAGACATGAACAAAGATCTTTGTGCCTTGTCATAATAACCATGTCTGGGCAAAAATTCTAATCAACCCGCCAAAAATCGAGCATGTCCACGTACTGGATGATGTAGCCAAACAAACCTTGTCCGACCTTTATTCCTCATACAGCAATAAAGGAATTCGGACTACTGCAGCACAAAAAACCATTGAACAGAGAAAGTTGGCGATAATAATCGCCATTCGCAGTTAGGGCCACTCCCTCAACCACAAGACTCTGGCTGTGTGGCCAGGCTCTTGTGTGGAGCGATGGTTCGTTATGGAGATCACTATCTGTATCCAGAAAGATTGACGAACCATTCAAAAGTGAAACTGGAACAGCATGAGATGATTTGAAAGAGCTAGAAGATCGTCTAGAAATCGAATACCAAAAAGCCACCCAATCTATGGGTGTTGCTACAGTCTATCGTTTCTGAAAGTGGCTCGATAGAGAAGATATAAGAAAAACTTTTATAAATGAAGAAGATTATTTAACATCTTTATCTGAAAATGTTGCTTCCCATATTAATCCATCATATAATTTCAAGCTAATAAAGCCAGAGGATTTATTAGAAGAACGTAATAAATCAAAGTTTGTTGTTTTTCATACAGTCAAAGGCTCAGCATTATTCCAAGTTTTAATTTTCGAGCCTTTTAGTGAAGATGTTAAAGTTGCACCATACCATACCTTTGTGGCTTTTATTTTTGTCTTGCACGTGAATATGGAAATTGGGTATTGTTTGAGTCCAAAAAATTACAAAGTTAAACGAAGTTTCACTGAGAAGCAATTTTAATGAAATAGAATTCCATCAAGATGCTACTGCAAATAATGCTGAAACACTAGTTGTAGAAAACAACATTTGTCCAATAGTTGCTAAAAAATCATATGTTGATGCTGCATGGTTTCTTCTTGTACACAAAGTTTATTGCTGTAATGAATCAAACAACAAAAGATCGTCATGGTCACACAATTCCAAAAGAGCAGTCATATTTAAAATGTAGCTATTTAGAAAAAAAGTGTAGAGGAAAAGATGGTATATGTAGTTTATAAAATTCATAAAGTTTTTAACTACAAGGAGAGCATAGTTTATCCAGTTGTTGTTATGGACAGTTATAAAAATAAGAATGATTCATATCTCTTATCTAAGTTGAAACTTAAACTCTCTTACAGTATATATCAATGGCTTTGTTTTAAATATTTTCAGGAACCAGCGAATTTTTTAAAGTTCGAAGTTATTTCAGCTTCCATTGGTTCTTGAGTTTAATAAATCTCATTTGAATATGTCAGATATTCATATTTAGGTATACAGTATATATTAGAAAGTTGTAAAACAAAGATATTGATTTTAGTGGAAGATTTGTGTTTATATATAGAGATTATATTGTCCCATAATAGCTAATTGTTCATTTTAAGAAATTGTCAGCTGCCATATTCCTCCTGACTTTAATGATTCACTTTTGTGTAAAAACTATGTGTTATATAACTATATTACATGACTTAAGTTCTTAACTTTATTAAGTTTTAAAATAAAAATATAAGCTCTGTCATAAAACATGTCAGCTACAAATTGCTCGCATCATGGCTGATGAGACCGCAATGAAGTCAAAACAGGCTGTCCTATGCTAGGTTTGAAGCTGATACTCTCGCTAGGAGTTGAGCATATATATGTTGTGAGGTTAATCTCAAATGATTTTTTATTTTACATGTTATATCACTTGCACTAGAGATGACATCTTATATTCTGAAACACATCTTTTTTTTGTTGCCAGCTGCAAAATATTCGTCTTTAAGCAATTTTTGTGAAATTAAGTTACTTGTAATAATGATAGGTAAAGTATCTGAAAATTTGAAAAAAACTAATTTTCAGCAAAAGTGATTGTCAGACACCTTATTTTTAATTTTGGGAATGTTAAGACAGATAAGAGAAATGATTTTAATAAAAAATTTTTTGCGCCATTGAATTGCTTGCTTTACAGACCAGATTTATTGTATGATGTGACGTAATTTACAGACCAGATTTATTGTACGATGTGACGTAATTTGCACAAACAGCATTTTTCAACTATGGATATATGTTATTGATTTTGTCAGAATTGGGTAAAGGTCTGTTTAAACAAATTTTACTATGAAAAGTATGACAGTATATAAACTACCAGAAAAAAAATTTATCTTAAAAATAATTTCCAGAAGCAGAAGGGGGTTATATTTAAGTGTGACCTGACATAATCTCTTGTGACGTGACGTACAGAGTGCAAATTATTGATCTTCAAGTATATTTAAGGCAAACAGAGATTTTAATTTCGATCATTATCAAACTGCTAAATCCTAAACAGTAAAAGCAAACTACTAAATAACCTTATGGCAACTAATTTGGTGAAACCTTTTTGTTATATGAAAATTGTGGACATTTTGAGGGAGTTTTTTGGCAGACGAGGAAATAACAGACGTTTGAAGGGAATATAAATATCCAATCATTATGTTTACAAATATGTTTGGAACAGTATAATCTAAGTACAAAATTTACAACTCCAATTTATAATAAAATTGACTTCAGTTATTAGTACTTTCATAACCATTTTCGACCATTCTTTACCGTTAGCATCATATTGAGTAAGAGCTGGTACAATATCAGTACAGAACACATGACTAAAAAAATTGTGTCTTCTTCTCTTTCGTTTTTGAGGAGAATTAACACCCAGCGGTTTTTCAAGGCATCGCACGTATATATGGTTATCTTGCTTTTCCACCACCTTTCCTATCCTTTTCTCTTCTTAGTAAAAACCCACATTCCTTTCTCCACATCTTGGTAATTAATTTCTATTAGATTAATTTCTGTGTTAATGTCAGAAACCTCCTTATTCACAATACTGCTTAATTGAGTGTAAACACCTGTAGAAACTCCTTTGGTTATGGTTATGTTGGGTTCAGATGAGACTTGATATGCACAATTCTACAAACTTGTATTTTCTTCCCAGACCTCGATGACATGCATCTTTGAAATGCCCTTTACCTCAACAACACTATCAAAAGGTTTACTGTTCTTGTAATCATAATAGCATAACTTTTAATAGCAGTACTTTTAGTAGCACTTGGCTGCATCTACGAAACTTTGGCAAACTTGGAAAACAAGACGGTTTTTTGTTTTACTTATGACTTTTCGCTGAACAGTAGATTTAATTTTCCCAGTAACTCCATCAATCACTCATTTGCCGGGTGATGTTGCAGGAAAATTTCCAAACAAATGATTTGCTATATTTCTTTGAAAGGTTTTCCCTTAGCTGCCTCATGAAAATGTTTTTAAATTCAGAACTCGGTCCATCAGACCATATCACTTCTTTTGTTTTTATTCTGTGGTATTTCATTGGCATATAAGTGTTCCAAGAAAGTATTTGTTGAATATTTATCTTTACCTTTGTAGCCTGTATAAATCAACAATGTCTCTGTGATCAAATTAAGGTAGAGAGCACACGTAAATAATATCACACTTGATCTAGACCACAATGCATTTTGGACTTCATTTTGATATTCACATTGGTATGCCATGGCATAGTCAATTTGCAATACTCTTGTGTTCACTTCATTTAGATCGTTTTGAAAGACTTGTGCTGGGATACATTTGACATTAACATGGCTGAGAACATCTTTGAAAGACTGCTTAAATTCTTCATAGACTTTATTAACAAGGAGCTGTACACTAACTATTTGCATCTTGGAGTATAACTTCTGATGTTACTGCTGGTCTTCATGTTGTTCACCATCTTGAATGTTTTTAATGTTAACAGGAACTTGAATAGTTTGCCATTGCTTACAAGTAAGTTAAGTGGCTTTAGAGGTATAAACTTTTCTACATATTTGCAGGATTCACACTCAGATAGCCAGCATTTACTGTTCTCTGAGATGTCACACAAAATGCTATCCCAAAGGGTCTTTTTATAGCATCAACCCATGGCTTCTAATTTCAAAAAAAAAAAGTTTTCATGTTTTTGGCATTTGCATTTATCTCGAGGAGTTGGAAAATACTGAATCTAAAGATCTAACATTAATAGTGTTGTATCCATCATTGGTTTAAGTTTTACTAAATTCTGACATAGTTACTAATAATTTTCATATGCTGTGATCTAACATAACAACAACAAACAACAATCTGACAAGAACCTGAACTTTCAATACGATGTGTAAAAAGGAGCCATTATGCTTTTCGCACCAAGTTGGCACAAAAAACAAAATGACAAGAAGATCGCCAAAATACAAAAAAAAAAATTCAAACTTACAGTCTGCTCTTTGCCATGACATTACTGATTTAGCATAATGAAATTTTTTTTTAATTTTACAAACTAAATCAGTGTTTAAATATATTACGTGTTTGTGACATGACGTAAAACAAATATTTTTAAGAGTAAATCACTAGTAAACATGAAAGACGCTTACTTTTACCCTTGGTAAACAAAAATATGATGTGATATAACAATGAAACTTACCATATTCAACCTTGCAAAACACCTGGATGATTTCAATGCAAACATTTCAAAAAAAATTAATGTAGTTGTGGATACATCATATAAAACAAAAAATAGAAATTCTTTTAATTTTTGCCTTGATAATTTAACAATTTATTGCGCTAATTAGAAACTTTTGGCGAGTCAACCGTGTTACAAATAATCCGCCATTACGTACATATAATACAACTTTTGGATGTTTGAAGAATATTTTTTATAACTAGAGGGGTAGGTAATCTTGAATCAATAACTTGTTTTTCTATAAATTGAAGTTCAAAAAATACAACTTTGGTTGACATTAGTAGAGAGCCGCCGCACAGCATTTTGACATCAATAAAATACGGAAATTAAGTCTAAATTCAACATTACCGGAATTCTCTAAAAGTAAAAAACATTACAGCATATTGTGGTATTTCTTTTATCAATGTCTTTGATTTTGCAAAAAAAAAGCAAAAACATCTAATCAATCAATCAATAACAATTTATTTTCCAAAAACAATCCCACAACAAAAAATTTTATATTTATAATTATACAACTATTTTATAAAAAATTACTAATATTACAAAAATTACTTTTTTTTTAATTGGATGAATTGGATTGAATTGAATGAGCTGAATTGGATGGAGCCACTCATATAGAAAAACTGGAGTGACACCAATTGGTAGCTCCTGATAAAACCCTATAAAGTTCATACAAAAGTTGTTAATAAAAATAACCAGACAAAATAAAAGGAGAAAAAAGAAAAAAAGCTTAGTCTGAAAAACTAAAAACAAAGATTAATGAGAGAGTTTAATGACGATTTTTATGAATTGTTTACGTTTTAATTGAAGGAAGGAGGGAGTTGACGTTAAGATTCTTAAATTTTCAAATTCATTTACAAAAGAAACAAGAAATTTATTCCAATCACAGATGCAATGATAAATGATAGCATACTTACCATACTTTTGTGTTTTACAGAATGAAACATAAAGTTTATCAACTTATGGCTCAGAAGTAGGTCATATGCTTTACATGCGTTAAGCCCTGTTGTGGGTGGTCATCTCTTAATAAGTTTGACTTATAATAATCTCCCATTATTATGGTAAATAAAGAAATCAAAAAAATTATGAGTTACTCGAGTTTCAGTAAAGAAATTCAAAATTGAGAAAGGAAGATTTTTGTTGATAGAATTGAACACAAAAAGAAGATTTGCTATTTTTACCATAGATAAAAATAAGGGAATTTTTAAAGGGAATTAGTCCTTTAAATGATTCCGAGGTATCAGATCTAAAGGGTTGAAAGTTTATAATTCAAATAGGTTGTCGTTGAACTGAAATGATTTTATTGATATGATAATTTCCTGTTTGCCCCAAGATTTGACAACAGTAGTTCAAGTGAGAAGAGAAAATAGAGTAGATATTTTTAAAACTTTTTTTGAGGTTCATCTATGTGAAATTGCCATGAAAGATTAGAATCTATTAGAATCTATTAAAACAGCAAGGTACTTAATAAATTTAGAAGGATAAAGCTTTTTGACTTTGATTCTGATATTGATTACATCATTTATTGGATTCCAAGGTGGTGAGAAAATGATGAACACTGTTCTGTCTATATTCAGGGATATTAAGTTGGCATACCAGTGGAAAATATTCTTTACATCAAAATTTACAATTTTACAACTGCATTGTAATGATCTATTGATATACAGAAGATTTGTGTCATTAGCAAAGTGATGAACTGAAGAGAACTTGACAAATTTATATCAGTCGTTAATATAAATCAAGAATATCAGAGGACCTAAAACAGATCCTTGAGGAACACCACATAAAATTTTAAATATAGATTTTAGAGAAGATTCATACCCATTAATAGAAACAACCCATATGCCATAATATTCTAATTTGGAGATTAGAATACTATGATCTACAATATGAAATGCTTTTTGATGATCAATAAAAATTCCACACCCAAAATGACCAGTATCAACAGCCTCTCTGATTTTTTTAGTTATACTTATGAGAGCATGAGAGGTTAAATGTTTAGATCAAAACCCAAATTGAAGTTCTGTTAAACAGTTAAAACTGTTGAGGAAAAAGCACAATCTGGAGTACATCAGTTTTTCAAGTTTACTAATGTTGAATAAAAATGAGATTGGTCTGTAGTTATTTCATAAAAAGAAGAGCATTTCAGAATGTCAGGAAAGGTACCATTTTTAAAGATGTTAAAAAGTTTAGCAAGAATTGGAGAAACTTCATTTATTAAATCTTTAAGTATACATGTTGGTATATTATTAAGTCAAGATACCTTTCTAAGTTTGATATGAGTGAGGAAATTTCAAGTTGATCAGTAGGAGAAATAAGTAAACTATGAAGATTTTAATGTCTAAGATAATTATGAAAGTTTGTATAAGAAGAATGAATGTTAGTTTCATTTTTTTGAGCAATGGTGGTGAAGAAAGTATTTAAGTTTTCGACAATATGTGTAGGGTTTGTTATATTAGAGTTTATAAAACTTTCTTGCAAACAATTTGGAGATGAATTTGTATGATTTTTAACATTTATTAGATTTTTAATACCTTTTCAACATTTGTACTCAATATCGTAAGTAGTTCTTGTCTAGCTTTTGCTCTTGACAGTTTACTATGAAGCCATTTAAAATAAAAAAAAAATCAAAGCAAAGGTTGACACCAGTCATTATTAATTATTAAGCACATCATCCCAGTTAATTATTTCTAGGAAACCAGAGATGAAACTATCATTATCGTAGTTATTGGTATTTCTACGGAAAATATTATGTTTACGCGGAACAAAAGTTTTAAGGACAAATGAAAAATTGAGTTAAGTGATTAGAGACTGATGTAGTTAAATTTTCAGATAAAATTCCAATATTTGTGAGATTAGAAAAAATAGTATAATTGTTTTAGATCGATCTGTTATTCTTGAAGGAAAAGTGATAAAAGGAAGAATATTTTGAAAAGTTACAAAGTTAACGGATTCAGAAGTTTTATCAGTACAGCTTTATAATTGATCAATTTTAAAGTCACCTAATAGAAATTTAGATTTTCTTTCAGATGATTATTTTAAAAAAGAGAAGATAAATATACTATTATTGCTGAAATCAAAATATCCATACACAGATGTCTATAAATACATCCAACA